>NJDC01000632.1:223884-242978 GCA_002245475.1 Calephelis virginiensis | reverse complement strand
CCGGCCATAACTAATGTTTGTTATCTCAGCTATCTTACCAATGGTCAAACGTCGGTCACCCAGTACGAGATCACAAATTTTATCGATGTTTTCTTTCGTGGTAGAGGATAGTAGGCCTTCCACTCCTAGGATCATCTTTAATGCTCTCACGACCGCACTTAAACTCAGCTACCCACTTCTTGACACTGGAATACGATGGAGCAGACTCCCCCAAAGTGCTCACCATATCTTGATGAATGTCTTTTGGTGATAGGCCTTTTTATTGAGGTACTTAATGACTGCACGGTGTTCAATTTTCTCTATTATTGAAAGTTGCGTCAGATTGCTTCAAACAAATAATCACAGAAAATTTATATTGTGCAGTATCAGAATGAAACTGCGCACAAGAAATCAATATGACACATACTATCAAATGACGGTAGATTTTAAAAAGATGTCATAGCTCCATGTAGGTTAGGCCACAAACTTTTGGATTCACCCTCGTAAAGACCTCATAGACAAGCAAAGTGAAGAGCAAGCGAGCCTATTTACCTTTTCTCGAACCGTTTCTTCGATATTTTGAACCGCCTTGGTCGAGTGGCTAGCGTCCCGCGAGGCTCGAGTCCGAATCCCGACGGGGGCAGGCATTTGCGTGATGAACATTTAGATGGTTGCATTTCGGATCTAGGTGCTTATTAAATATATTCGGGTATCTATTTAAGTATAATTTATATGAATAAGAATCGTTTACTAGCACCATAGATATATACATATATATATGATGCTTACTTTGGAGTTAGATGCAATTTGTGGGACTTGTCCAGGGATATTTATTTATTATTTATTATTATAATATTTGTATGTTTTTGGTTTGGATTACACCCGTTATAAAAATTTCAACGTAATGTAATGGAGGTGATTTTATTGTTCACAAACTAAACATATTTTAGATGCATGCTATCTTATTCAAATGAAACAAAAACGACAGAGATGGAACGTTTTAGACATGTCATATTAGTCCGGACATGTCAAATTGTGCTGTTTTTAATCAACGTTTTCCGTGACATAGAATCTGACAGCATCAAAAATATTTTGACTCTTTCAATTACTTGCGTTGAAAGAAGATAGCAATAATTTAAAATTAGTTTTGTAAGTTTGTAACAAAATTAATACTAATGTTTGTAGTGTAAGTTTATTAAAAAATATGGAATTTCCATTCCAAGTTTCACTACCACAAGAACTATTGTTAGTAAATTGTATAAAATAATCAACAGTAAATACCCACATTTTTCACCTAACGCCCATCTGACGGTAACGAAAGGGCCGAGACGTATAGTTTGATTATTAAAGTATAAAATTTGTTAAGTTAAAGCTTGTAGAGTTAGACTGTAGATTTACAAATTTGGCTCTAAATGACATCTAATTACTTTTTGACAAAGAGATCCATGTGGACTCGTCTTGGCAACATTTGATACAGCAATATTTCATGGAATATCTTTTTAGTCAAAGTGTAACGAAATGGCAGCCATTTATATTAATAATCCAAATAAACACACATATGTACCCGTATTGTACTTTTTTGGAAATATTCACTAATTTACAAGCACTAGAAACGCGAAAGTAATTTTATTTTTCAGTTAAGTAATCTTTAAATTTATTTAGTGTTTTTTTTTAAATGAAGGAACATGTGACATGTGATTATTACAATTTGAGTAAAATGAGCTATACAGTCATTCTTAAAGACGTCAATTTACATTTATATCTTCCCGCCTGTATCCCCAAAGGAGTAAGCAAAGGCTCAACCCTCGACTAGTCGAAGACGCTAAGTACTACAGTGGCAAGCCTATCGCCAACCGGACACACATCCAATCCCAGGCAACGTTATTGTCATTAGAAAATTGAAAATATGCAATATATTCATTTTTTGTTGCCCGACCCGTGGATCGAACCCTGGATACGAAGAAGTCAAGTCCGACGCCGTACCGCTACACAAAGGAATTAATATTTGATATATTGTTAACGACCGCACCCTGATACGTCAGATAACATTTAATCTACCATTACACAACAGTTTCGTTTAGAAAATGTCAAATTTAATGACATATTAAAAGACAATTTGATGTATTGATTATGAATGTGCCCGATAATGTTTAATTAATATATATATTCTTTCGTTTTTCATATCTTCGATTGGTCGCATACCGGCAGTTAGACACATTGTATGTAGTTATTGGATATGATTTATTATACGGAACCAAGTGTTACAATGTAATATGCAATTGCCAAGTCCGTAATCTTTTCCAATTAAAATGATAATTTTATTAAAATGAAAGGAATTTTATCTGGTCATGGCAATTTATTAAAACATATTTTACAAGACATATGATTATTGGATCTCATTAATGTTCTAATTTATATCTTGATAAAAATAATGTGATTAATTTAGGAAGTACAAAAAACAGCGTCCAAAACATTATGGAAATATACCTAGCGTTTTCCCAGAGCTTATATAAAAAAGATAAGGTTTATTACTATAGGTTATTCTTTAGTAGCCAATCCGGTGAACTTCGTATTGCTTGACATTAACTGCTACTAACAGCTTATACTGATAGCAGTTTCACTGCAATTTACCCGGTTTATGTTTTCATAAGAATTTTCTCCTGACAATAACTAGCACAAAAATGAGTTAGCAAAATTTATGCATCCATTCAGGCGTGATGCGATAACCATGCAAAACGGGGATTCTTTTTATATTTATCAAATTCTAGCTGCCTGTTCCGGCTTGGCTCGGATGAATTTTTTCCATTATTCGAGTTGTAAACTATCTTACCTTTCAAGTTGGATCAAACTGCATACGATGTGCAAATTTGATTGAAATCGGTTAAGTAGTTTGGGAGTCCATCGTGGACAAACAACGTGACACGTAATTTATATATATTAGGTTATTCTGTGGTCAGTTTACGAGTATATATACAAATACTATACACACATATACATATGCTATATATACACGTAAATAGACCAACCGCCTTTCTGTCTGATAGCTCTTAAAAGACTAGGAAAGGTTCAAGGGCTCATCATCAATAAGACCACTAGTGGTAAAGTGCCGTACAGCAGCTTGCTCGGGTAGGTCTTCACCAACTTCCTTATGCCTGCAGCCATGTTCCAATTCTGAAGGTAGAGTAGCTGGCTGGTTAGTATGCTTATGGAAGAAAAAAATGTTATATAAATAATATTATACATTCGCCTTGTTGATTGGTAACGTACTCCGCCGATCAACTGCGGGACTCGAGTTCGATTCCCATAAGCATTTAGATATCTTGATTTCCGAGCTCATATCAATTTATGTATTTCTATGTATTGGAATCGTTGACTAACAACAATGACACAAGCTTAAAATTTCCATACTTTGGGATTAGATTCAATTTGTGTAACTTGTCCAGGGATATTTATCCTACTAATATTAAAACGCGAAAGTTTGCAATTTGCAAGTTTGTATGGCCGGATGTTTGTTACTCTTTCCTACACAAAACTATTGAACGGATTTAGATGCAACTTTACAGAAATATAGTTCAAATATTAGAATAACATATATGCTACAATTAATAATACAGTATAACTTGGATTGTAAAAGCAAAGCAAAGTCGCAAGAGGAAACTAGTTTTTATATTTATTTAATAATACGTAGCTGGTGCCCGCGGCGTTGGCCGCGTGGTCCTATAAGAACATTTTTTCGGGATAAAATCTATGCTTCATGCTAATTCACGTTACCTTCTATTTGTGTACAACGTTTTATGAAAATCGGTTCAGCAGTTTCTGGCGTGAAGAACTAACAAACAAACATACAAGCTTTCACATTTATAATATTAGTGGGATACCTCAAGTATAATATTTAGTATCTTCGGCTAATCGTGGGTGTCCTGGTTGTGCCTCTACCTAAGTAATCGATCGATAAGGATAAAATATATTTAAGGAGGTAAAATATATTTTTTCAAAACCTCAAAAATTCAGCTATATTGGGTCAAAAAACGGTAATCAAAGTACGTTCTTTCATCAGGCAGTCAAATATTTTTAAAGAGCATTTTTTTATTCAAAAGTCATTAATAATACTTTTTAAGATTTATTGTAAATTTACTGTGCTAAATTATTATAGACATAATTCTATTATGTAAATTAGTGTCTTCTTAGATATTACGAATTACTTTTGAAAAAAAAATAGCTTTGACGTTTATTGTCGTCTCTTTTTTGACTATTAAACCAACCTCCTCTGTCTCACGCAAGCAGTTCAATACCGGTGGTAGTCATTTTATTAATTAATGTTGAGAATGTACAAATAGTTTTAATAAGTATATATGTAGTACGAGCGCTGTATGAACTTGAGTGTGTAAAACGTGTGTGATTGTTTTGAACTGAGAAAAGCCTACCGATTATGATTCCCGAGATTGCCGTGAGATTTGTTGGCCAATTTTTTTACCCCCATCCCCTTAGATATTAATTAAATGGACTGAACAAGTGTATCAATGATTGTTTTATTGATGAAATTCAATTATTTCTTATGATTAAACATACTTATTGTTAGTCAATTAAAAGAACATTTAAAAATAAAAACTTTTTTTTAATAAAAAAAATTAATAGGGAAAAGAAAAATATAACATGAGTCATTAAAAAAATATACAAATAATTAATTATTTATTTTATTTCGGTTTCGGATTTGAGCCAAAATAAATGTACATTTCTTACAGGATTCTTGTGAGAAACGTGAGAAATGTTTCACATAGGTAATTTTTGATGCGTTCACATAGGTATTTTTTTACTGGTGAACAATTAGACGTACCTACAACATTCACAATTTAGATGTACAGGAATAAACAAAAGATACAAATGTGTATATGGTATTTTTGAAGTGAAAACTTCTTTAGCGGCGTTGCTCAATTTTGGAATAGGTAAAAACTTCTAAACTCGCGTTAGGACACGTGACCTGAAATTTCGTAAGAAGAAATATCAAAAATGCACAACCATATTCAAATTTTCACTTCTGCCACTACTATGAATATAATTAGGCCAAAATATTATGTATACATGTATAATATGCTTGCTCATAATATAATTATGTATAAGTATATTGTATTGATGAATTTATGTTATACTTCAACAGATTGCATCAGAATGGGGGTTGACATTTTATTAGCATAAATACATTTTTATAGCCTGTATAACGGTATAATAAATCTGAAAAAAAAATTTACTCAACAATAAATAATATTATAATAATTTGTAAGTGAATTGTATCTTAGGGACAAAGTGGCGGGAAGTTGAAACTTATGCCAAAGTAGTAGCCTAGGTTATAGTTCCATGACCTTATGATATAACAGAAATACTTTAAGAAACGGTCATGTGAGAAATGAGACCAGTGTAAACGTGCCTTTGTTTAACATTTTTGTACCTAAAATGACAAAACGCAAGGTACTAATTTTGTATTCGAGATTTTAGAGTAACCCTAATTTTGTATTCGAGATTTTAGAGTAAAAGTAAGTAAAGAGATAGCGAAATAAGATTTCACGAGATTGTGGATTAGTTTCGATTTTAACAACTGAAAATATAAATTGGTGGCACTATATAACATGCAACAGATAGTGAAGCACTGTTTTAGAAAACGTAGTAAAATAATCATTGAAAATAGAAATTAGATGTGATAAAAAGCATAAGCGATAAGAAGAATAGATACAGATATCATTAAGCAAAAAAATGCATTGGTGTTGGTCCGGGCTTTCCCCGTGTTGATCCGGGCTTCCCCGTGTTCCCTTTGCAGAATAGACCATTTGCTTTTTTTGCCAGGCAGCTCGTAAAAGGCGAGCATAGGCTTATCACCACTAACACCGTGACAACTGACTAGGTGGTAGAGTTTCGCAGCGACTCAGCCGGATTGGTACCACCGCTTTACCTATTCCTGCTGCCATAACGTCATGACGTGTTCCGGTTCGGAGGGTAAGGTAGCCGGTAAACTTACTTTTGCTCGAGGCCTAACATACTGACCTCAGGTTGCCAACGCACCATTACCATATTTGGTGTCTCTAGGCGTCGTTAATTTCTTACCATCAGGAAATCCGTCTGCTTGTTTGCCTTCCTATCACATAAAAAGATAAAATTCTGTCAAGCCTCAACTCAACTCATTTTAGGTTAATGCTAAATGTTTAAAATAAAACCTCTGTTCCTCCAAATATTTTAGACATGCAAGTATATTGCGGACATATTTGTGACGTTTTTCTTTAATATTTTCTGAGAAACAAATTAAAAGTCAATAGAAATGAAACGTATAAACTAATCTAACACTACTAAACATGTTTTGTTTCTTTCTAATACAGACGTTAAAAAAAGATGGCGTTAACTTTTAAATTAGATTAATGTGTGTGCAATAACCACATTAAAATAACCACCATTGTGTTAAGAAAAACTATGCACTAAAACTAGCTACTGTCGTTTGCATTTACTGTTTTAGGGTAAGAATATCATATATGTAAATCTATTCAATTTACGCTTATTTTTTTATTTGGTTAAATTCGTTATGTTAGATACAAAAGCGGCAGACGTGGAAGGTTATCAATACTTCAAATACAATTTCCTTTCTTCTCCACAGTTGTTTCAGTTTTATTGTCATTTCGAATCTGATGTCTTTCTTGTATATCATTATATATTAATCATTAACATCATTAGCTTTATTAACTATGTCATAGTAATCGAACAGCTGAAGGTCTCAATATTGAAATATATTGTAGTAGCAATTTAAAATTGATTATATATCAATGATTTATATTTTTTTATGATCATAAATCAATAAGATAAATAAATTACACTTACACTTTAATATATATATGTACCTATACATTTGTTTCGTTTCATTTCATAGCATATTTAAAAAAGTAACACATTTAAAATATGTAACTGACGTAAATTTTATTTGGCCTACACATTTTTTACCAGTTCACGAATCAAAGAAATTAAATTAAAACGAAACAACTGCTAGAATCAATTTTTAAAAGAATTTTAGCAAATATTATGGTGTAAATACTTATTACAAAAATACACTTAAAATTATTTTATTAACATAAATATATGTAGCGTACACTTTTCCAGTTCACGAATCAAAAATGTCTAGCGTCACATTTATCTGGATGGTTAGACTATCTCTACTTATTTTTTAGAGATAGGTAACTTCAGAATCTTTTGCATCAACTATAATAACCCTTAATATAAAAACGTTTTAAAATTAATTTCCTTATTTTGACCGACTCCAGAAAAGGCGGATGTTGACAATTCGAATGTTTAATACATTTACTACTTTAATACATTTTGATTATATTACACGATTACTCAGCCAGTAGTCGAATTTGTTAGTTCTTTTTTAGAAAGATAGATCAATATAAGTCTAAATAAACAAAAAAACGCATGAAGTGTTAAGCATAACACAAAAACTACTAGTACTCGTAGTAGGTATGTTGAAAATATAACTCATTAGCTATCTTTCAAAAAAGGAATGATCAAATCGCATCGTGGTACTTAATGAAATAGTTGCAGTTTTACCGCGCTTAATTATTAATGACGAACTATCGCACAGAGCATCTCAAAGGTTATCTTTTAATATTTGTCAGAAAATGTTTTGTTTGATGCTCCTCTACTTGGCAGTAGTAGGTGCTACTGTGGTAGCGCCTGCTGGAGGTGTTACTACAGGTGGTGCCGTAGCAAGGGTAGGAGCTCCAGTTGGCACACCGGTGCCCACAGCATCCAAAATGAAGTTCTCATTTCCATTTATTCTTGTTATATTAAGGTCCAGTCCGTTGTTCGATGCTGTAATAAAAAAAGACAAAATATTTAGAATTGCATACTTAACCGTCTCCTTAACCCAAGCTGTTATATTTATATATTGATATATACTACTACTTACCCATTGGTCGAATTCGACCATAATAAATTTGAACATCTTTTTATAAGCATTATTATTGAAAAATATAAGCGTTCTGTACTTCTCCTACACATAAACTATATGTGTGCCAAATTTCATATTCCTCCTTTCGTGTAATTTTCGTAAAAAGGGGCCAAAGTAACTTAAACTAAAAAGTTAACTTAACTTACGTATTAATATAATGATAAACACATAATATTTACTTAAACAATTTCGCAGCGACTCGCCCAGATTGGTATCACTGCCCTATCTATTCCTGCCGCCATAAGGTCTGCGATAAGGTAGCCGGTAAAGTTACTTTTGCCCGAATTCTAACATACCGGCGTGAGGTTGGTAGCGCACCATTACTACCTTTGGTGTCTTTAGGCGGCGTGAATTTCTTACCATCAGGAAATCCGTCTGCTTGTTTGCCTTCTAATCATAAAAATTACCTTAAATAGATGTTAAAAAATAATACATAAAATTAATCATAGCTATATACGTGAAAAAAAATATAGATAGGTGCATATCCATAAAAAGACTTGCCATCTATCACATTGTGGAATTTAGGCTAAGAACTCACGGTCCGTTTTCTACCTGGGCCCGCCGCGGTCGTGGAACTGCACTTTTATTTCAAAACTCACGAGACCGGCAATTTGTGCTTCTGTGTTTAAAAATCACAAAGCTTTACCGGTTCAAATCATCGCCCACAAACTTGTATGATTCTACCGGGCGGCGGGCGACCGGTGCCGCGAAAATCGCAAACAACCGCGCGTGATGCGGGTGTAAAACGCGTCGTGAAATGTGCTCTTACTTTTTGCTTAAAAATCTCCATTCTACAGAAGCCACAGACCCGCTAACGCGGCGGGCACGGCTGAAAATCACACCGTGAGTTCTTAGCCTTAGTGTCTTCGGCTAGTCATGGGTTTCCTAGTTGTACCTCTGTCTACTTCTTTTTGGAAATGGTGGTCAAGATACTTTTTTTGTGCAATTGGTGCATAACTGTAGACTAATCAGAAGAAAACATACGTAATTTGATGATGATGTTTCGAAGTGCGTTGTTCACTGGAGTCGTTGAACATCCACTGCAGAAGTCGTAGTCTGAGTCAGTGGTGCTGCTGCTTACTGTGGACACGTCGTCATCATCACAGAGGAGGTCGCAGAAGAAGTCACCAAGGAATGGCTGGAAATATTTTATTTTATTATCCCTCTAATGGAGCAATATATGAAACCTTATACTTAGATTCGCCTGTCCGGAAAACTTCGTATCCCTTGACATTAACAGCTACTAACAGTTTCTATGAAAAAAATTAAATTAAAATGTTTCCATTTTTCTCTCCAATTTTCGTCTTCATAAGAACATTTTTCCGCCAATAATCAATACAATAAATAAATAATAAGCAAATATGGTACATCCGTTCATACGTGATGCGATGACCACGCGAAAGAAGGATTCATATATATATATGTGTATATATATAAATAGTACACGCACAAATATCTTCACGCCAAGTTCCTTGCGTGATAGCCAGATAGACTCGAGTGCGAAGTATCGCGATCCTTTCAAACCTGTCTAGATTCATCCACATTTATTACTCTTCTTACATAGAACAAAAGAAAATGAATTTTTAATGTTTTAATATAATTAACGTTGCCCAGGATTAGGTATGTTCCCAGTGGGCGATAGTTTTGCCACCTATTACATTGTGAGACTTAGTATCTTCGGCTAGTCGCGGGTGACTTAGTCGTACCTCTGCTTACCTATTCGGTAATAGGGACGCGAAGATACTTTTTAAAATATAAATATGAAAATTAATTATAAATATTTAAATGCAAATTTTATTTCAAAATGCCAATTTCACAGTTATAATGCCAAAATCGCCATAAATAAACTCAAATTCATCACCACGTTGCAATTTGATATTTTTTTTTCGAAATTATTCCGAAATGATCTTATGTTTCTTTATTTCATCAATTTGCATGGTTGCGTCGTCGAGGTATCTTAAAAACACAAACTACTAGTCCGATCTGGATAAAATTTATATAAAACCGCATCCGAATCATAAGCTTTCGAAAAAACAAAGTTAAAATCCCGATTATGAAATTTAAGAAGACCTAGGAATTATTAAATTATCTTTCTAACAAATAACCATCAAAGTTTTCTCGTTAATGGCCAAGTAATCGCGTTACAAACATACAGAAGTTAAATTGGTTATTTCTCTTATTGGGGTCGGTCTTATCGCCTCTGTGGTCTAGCGGTCCGGCGTCGGACTTGACTTCTTGATATCCCGTTGATATCCCGGGTTCAATCCCTGGGTCGGGCAACAAAAAAAAAAGATTACGAAATGTATGTTTCCAATTTTCTAATAAAAATATCGTTGCCCTGGGGTTGGATATGTGCCCGGTTGGCGATAGGCTTGCCACCTATCACATTGTGGGACTTAGTATCTTCGGCTAGTCGTGGGTGCCCTGGTTGCGCTTTTGCCAACCCCTTCCGGGATATGTGCGTAAAAATACTTACTTACTTATTTTGAAGTCAGTTAAAAAGTTATAATTATTCAATGAATTAAAATTGGTTGTCTTGTATAAAAATGTCTTTTGTGTAGTAGAAATGTAACGATTCCATCGCCCGCTAGTAAATCAATAACATAAATTACATATACACTAGATTATTTCATTAACAAGTCAAAAGCCTATTATGTTGATACCACCGTTTTACTGTTTACTGCCGATATTGTCAGTACTCTTTGTTGTCGTCGACAAACTTATTAAGTATTTTTAATATTACTATGTTATATTTTTTGCCTTAAACTTGTATCCATCGGTATTTCTAGACGGCGTATATTTCTCACAATCAGATAAATCGACTAGGTTCTTGTTTAAATTTCTATTCTAAATAAAAGTCTATGATTTTTTTGATGTTTCATGATGTTGTCAAAAGCTATTTTGCCAATTTTTCCTATATCATTCTGCGTTTGAACTTCTTATTTACATTTTGAACATTTTCGTCGATGACCGCTTAAAAAGATAATCCAAAAGTTTTATTTTACAATTCATAAAATTATCGCCAAAAAATCATTATTAAGATTCTAAAACTGAAATCTACAAACGGATATATTTGTTGGTTAATAAAACAGACTTTGTTGGTTAATAAAAAATATAAACCACGCTGTTGTTTCAATTTTGGGATGGACTGTGTTTTTCTCATAGTAAAAGCAGAAGCATATATTTAATCAAGTAAATAAATAAATATTAAATATTTATTTTATGTATTTGCAGAATAGACCATCTGCCTTACTGCCAGGCAGTTCGTAAAAGGCGAGCATAGGCTTACCGTCACTAACACCGTGGCATCCTACAAGGTGGTAGAGTTTAGCAGCGACTCGGCCGGATTGGTACCACCGCCCTACCTATTCCTGCCACTATAACGTCAAATGCTTGCCGTTGACGTGTTCCGGTTCGGAGGGTAAGGTAGTCGGTAAACTTACTTTTTCTCGAGGCCTAACATCCCGGTCTTAGGTTGGCAACTCACCATGACCACTTTTGGTGTCTCTAGGCGGCGTGAATTTCTTATCGTCAGGAAATCCACCTACTTGTATGCCTTTCATTATCATAAAAAAATAATAATAAATAAATAAATTAAAAGTGTCCCTGTCCAAGTTACACAAATGATTCTAACCCCTGATAAAGTATAAAGTAAGCCTGTTATATGCTTTATGTTTGGGTGTTAGTCAACGATACAAATACATAGAAATATTTAAATAGATACTGGTGTAAATTTAATAAACACCAAGACACAGAAGTGCAGAAATCACACAAATGCCTACTCCCGTCGTGAATCAAACCCGAGCCGGGGACTGGGCTGCGTGTACGCTAACCTCTCGGGCGGGTTTGTTTAAGAATTTTTTTATATGATACTAAAAAATCTTAGTCTCAATAGCCTATTTCAATTTTTTTTTGCTTGAAACTATTTTTAAAGGTTATGTGGTTTCTTAATTAAACTAAAAATCACTTGAAACTCAATTTTTTACACACCTTGGACAAAATTATTTGAAACTGCACAAAAATGATAAAAAATATCACGCACGACCGACTTCCACTCATGTTTGCAGCGTTTTTGGTGGAAAATACTGTAACTGAATATATCGTTATTACAAATACAGCTTGCGCAAGATGGCTGAAATATTAATAGTATTGAGTTGCCAAAGACTAATTAAAGTAGGCAGCCTTTAATGTAGGTAATGCCTTAGCTGTTTATTAATAGAAATTACATTTATTTTACCGGAACGGTGAGGATATGGTTGCCTTCTTGATCGAGAGATTAACGCACACGGCCAACGCTTGAGGTTATTGTTGAGAATCGGGTTCGTTTCCTGACAGTGACAGAAAATCGAAATATTTCAAGGTAAATGTGCCAGAAGTAAATGAAATTGTATATTTCGGTAGTTTCTTTAGAGGGGATGGAAGATTTTACATGGATGTGGAAAGGAGAGTGTATTTAGGGAACAGTGTGAATGGAGTCTAAATTCAAAGTAACGTTTTAAGCCAAATGACTAGACTCGCTTTGCATATTTTTTGGAACTATTCCAATTGTATATGTCAGAAAAAGCATGAAAGTATGTTTAATAAGTGCGAAAAACGCTGTACCACAAGGTACCGTTTTAGAACCATTACTCTTATTAATTTACATAAATTATCTGCTTGATGCTATTGATCACGATTCTATCTTATTTGCTGATCACGTGTTCGTTAGTTAAACTTATCACTTGTAAGAACAGAAGTAATTTAGTTGAAGAAACGACTGAAGCATTAAACAAAGTGGCAGAATGGTAAACATAAAAATAGTTTTAAAATAAATTTCACAAAAACGGAATTGGTTGAATTTCAAGCGCAATGTAGAGAAACTAAATCATATGCTAAATATATAAAAGATAGATATATTTTTAACTAATAATGCTATAGATAACATAGATTTTACCCACTTTTTATAAGTTAAAATTGATAAATATTGCAACTGGAAATCACAATATGTTGACTTTAGATATATTAAAAGACTAAGGGAGTAGCAGGCTTGAATGCATTTTTCTTAGCGTATCATGGGTATGTTTCTTCTATTTAGCGATATAGTATTCCTATTTGTAGAAATTCTGTAAAGTTTATTAGTATCTTTAGAGTAAAAAAAGTGTATACGAGTGATGTGTAGTGTTAACCAGTTACATTCATGCAAACCACTTTGTTAAGTCATTTAGTTTTTATCTTTATCTTATTTGTATATCTTAGCGGTATGTGTATTTGTAGAAAACATCATCAATTGTGACAAATGCTGAAGTATTATAAATTTCATGTTTCAAAACTAGTGAGATATTGCATGTAATAAACTAGAAATTTAATATTTAAATACATAATATATTTAACCGCAAGTCCATTTTTCGTATATACACCCAAATTCCTGATAATTTCAAATCACTTCCATTAAAAAGATTTCGAAAAAAATGTTTGGCTTGCTGTTAGAGAAAATATATTATACTCGTAGTGCCAAGGGTTTTCTTGCAGAAAAGAATATTTGTAGTAAAATATTTGTAATGATTATTAACTAATTAAAAAATTCTATTCGTATTCGTATTCGTGGTTTCTAAAGAAGTCTGGCTAGGTTTGGAAACGGTTGTAGTTTACAGTAGATCGGGTTAAATTTATGAAATTTGTACAATGTTTATTATTAAATAATTAAACTGGTTACTTGTATATCTATTTTTTTAAATATTAAAATATTTGTAAACTAAAATGTGGTAGAACATATTGGCATACCTAAATATTTTTGTAACATCTTAGTAACGGACATATTCCGCAAAAAAAATTATTTTTATTTCAATGAGAGCGCTATGGAAATGTCTGAGACATAAAATTTGCAAACGCATTCGTGACGAAGAGATAGAGTAAAAGTGGAATTGAATGAAAGTATTGGTATAAAAATGAGAAAGAATATGTTCCGTTGGTGCTTTAGCAAACGAATGGTGAATGAAAGATTGACGAAACAGATATACAATGAGAATGGGATGGGTGCAAGTATACGGAGAGACCTAGGTTGACTTCACAACAAAATCCGAATCGGGTATATTTGTATGAACATAATTATAAATATAGTGCAGGAAAATAGCGTAGGAATGGAGCACTAGCATTCGGTACGGTCGATATTAGGGGTTGCAACTCCGCAAGAGACTTATTGTATGTTTGTTTGTATTATGATGCCTGTAGGTACAAATCTACATTTGACATATTTTATAGTCTTTCACAGATGCATCCTTCAGGAAATTGCAAATCAACAAGAACAATTGGTTAAGTATTCGACTCGTTAAATGTTCTTGGATATTGTCGCGGTTTTAGACACGGTCGAGTTTGAATGGCGTGATGCTGAAGCTCTTTGTTCAGGGTGCTGAATAATTTCCTCGGCATACTAATTATATGGTAAATAGGGTCTAGTTGGTCATACACCAATGTTTTCAAGGATTTTAAAATAAAATAGACGATGTGGTTTTATAAACCTACTAGCTGTTGCCCACGGCGTTGCCCTCGAGGTTAATGATCCCACAGGGACAATTTTTGGGGTAAAAACTATCTTCAGTGTTAATCCAGTGTGTATCTAATTTCATGAAATTCGAATTTTTTTCATAAAGGAGTAGGTAGTAAATAAACCAACAAACAAACATACAAACAAACACATACAAACTTTCGCATTTATAATTTTAATAGGATAGGATTTAAACTACAACGACAAAATCACTCTGGTCAAAAGGGAGATAGGCATACAAAGACATATGTCACTAGCTACTGGCCGCGGCTTCACACCCATATTTAAGTTAGTATGTATGACCGAGCTTTGCTGGGTATTATTTGTTTTTGGTCAATTTTGTTTATATTTAATTTACGTATCGGCAAAAATGAAAAGAAGGGAAAGCACCGTGATATCCTACTAGGTACTACTACCTACTAGGTAGAGTTTTGCAGCGACTCGCCGGATTGCTAGCACTGCCCTACCTATTCCTGCCGCCAAAACGTCCAATGCTTGCCGTTGACGTGTTGCGGTTTGGAGGGTAAGGTAGCCGGTAAACTTACTTTTGCTCGAAGCCTAACGTCTCGGCCTCGCACCATTACAACCTTTGGTGTCTCTAGGCGGCGTGAGTTTCTTACCATCAGAAAATCCGTCTGTTTGTTTGTCTTCCATTATCATCAAAAAAAATATCTGACTGGAGACATTCTGGACTCGGACCACAGTGGTCTGGTTTCTTGTCTGTTCAATTTTCCATCTAAGCTATTGTAACCTTGTAGATGATTGCAGGACTTACCTCCGTATTCCAATGATATTATAGCTTTTTCTCAGCCTGAAAACTGGAATAAGACGATATTTACGACAAATGAATCTTAGCTAGATCGATTTATCGCCCCTGAAACCCGCTGCCCATAAAAAATTCACGAAAATCATTTGGAGCCGTTTCTAAGAATGACTCGTTTTATTTATTGGATATATTGTACCTAATAAATTATTCGTATCACCGTAATTTCATCAACGTAGCATAAATACAAATTTCATACAAACTTTCATAACCTATTACAGTCCTTGGGGGATGGTATTTTTTGAAATATTTAAACTCCAACTTTTAACTATATGTACATCCAATTTCAACAAAATCGTTTCAACGTTTCACCCCTGCAAGAGCAACAAACAGAAAAGTATACATACAGACTTTTGCATTTAAAACATTTGTATGGCTTTAGTTCTTTTACAAGAATTCGTTGAGATATGGAAATAAAAGATATCCTCATGTGTTGTTCATGGTCTAATCAATTTCTAAGCTAAAATTTATTAAAATCGATTCAGATGTATTACTTTGAAAACAGAATATTCATGCCCTTTTGTATTTATAGTCAGGGTCGGATTTAGAGGTCTGGAGGCCTCGCGGTGACAAACAGTGGAGACTCCTTAGCCCGTGTTTTTCAAATAAATTAAAAAAAAATCGGTTGACTTTTGTGTTAATATTATAAATAATATGTGACGTTTGTACAAAGTACTATAGGTAAGAGTAAAACAGTAAAAAAACAATACTAAAGGAACATAATAAATGTTTAGTAGTGTTTACTAGTCGGAATTTGAAAGATGTTTTTACGAAATTAGTGTAGGCCCTGGGGCTTTTCTTCCGGTTTCCTTCTCCTAAATCTGGCTCTGTTTATAATATTAGCAACATCCCACAGTATGTACACAAAATTTATAAAAATGAAATGGCTTTAACATAGACTTGTTTTTCTTCTAGTATTTGAATATACATATACAATAGGTCAAGTTACCCGCTTGGTATAGTTTTAGAGTTAATCTACCGAAGACTAATTAAAAATCTCTTTCTTTATATTAAAGAAATTGCAAAATGTAGTAACTTGGGGTTACTATCTTTTGCAATTTCTTCGCTACTATACTGATATTGAACCAACTGTGGTTTCTTCGCAATAAAGCATCATCAGATTTTAATTCTGGACAAACAGTCAAACGTATTTCCTGCTGGTAATCAACAGGTATATGCTGCCTATATAAGAAAAGTAAAATGTCCAGAATTTTTAAATTCATGTGTACAATCTCGATGATTTGTGATCCTCTAATGTAAAAGAAAAGTAAGAACTCCAGAATTTTTAAATTCATGTGTACCATCTCGATGATTTGTTATCTTCTAATATATGATACCGAAGAAGCTTCTTACCAAGAAGGTACAAGAACTTTGTCGAACTAATAATCAAGTCAGTTTCATCCTAATATATATCTTAATATACATAAATTACGTGTCACGTTGTTTGTTCGCGATGGACTCCTAAACTACTTAACCGAATTCAATGAAATTTACATACCGTGTGCAGTTTGATATAACTTAAAAGATAGGATAGCATAAATCTCAATTTGTGATCAAAAATTATCACCCGAGCGAAGATGAAACAGGCAGCTAGTATATGTATATAACCCAAAAAACAAAAGTAGAGAGTTATTTTTCCTGAAAGTTGCAAAATACCTAAATACGATATTCCTAGCGATGCAGATCACCTTGGGGGATTATTTATTATCATGTGACTCACTGACCTTGTACTTTTTTATAAAAACCGTATGCTAGGATGAAAGGCTTCCTGCATAAGTTTACCAAATGACATTCTCTCTAAACTGCAACGAAACTGCCGATGACTCTTTTCATACAAACCATGTCGGTTTTTTTTAACACAGCCACGATATCCTCTACCGAAACAAACCAAGATCCCACCCTAAGCCGAGGTACGGTCTCACAGGAGACGCCCTTAGGGAGGGGGGTCCCAGGCCCCACCCAAAATTCAATCTCTGGCTGAGCACTCTGCTCGCCCACTAGCCCGGTGACGTTGTTAAAGTCTATAGACGTACACAACAGTAGTCATTCCAAAAAAAAAAAAACGCCGGTTTTGAAGTCTCTTGATACATCTATAGAATAAAATCCCCGGGTACAGTACTACTATTTAAATTTACACGCTTCGGCTTTACACTTTTTACTCTTTATACTTTATTTTTAAATTGGCTGACCTAATCTAAATTTAAGCGAAATTATTAATTATGTGTAATAACAACTCTATATAAATATCTTTAAAGTATACATACCGATTTCCGAAACTTGACGAATATAGCCGAAGCGCATAATTAAAATAGTACTACTGTACCTCCATCCATTCACATTCGCATTGTTTGTTTTATCAATCTTTCATTTGTCATTCTTTCCAAATGAACGATTCAACTGAGGATGCCCTTTCTCATATATATTTTTTTTACATTCTTCCGGACACTTAGTTGCAACACATACATTCGGAGCGCCCATATATGTTTTATATTCTATTTCGAAAGATCGAAACAAAATTTCGTGCATACTGCAAGGAAAGCTACTGTACTTGTGTGGTTGGTTTATAGATATATATTTGGACTAGTGGTCGCCCATTGGTCGAAATTCGAACGTAATAAATTTTAATATCTTGTTGATAAGAACGCCATCTTCATTTCGCTGCCGAACACCGCGCCCGACTCACCTTCACATTTCCCTGTCACACAAGTATGATGGTTAAGAAATAATTTCTGAAATTGTTTTCTTGACTATTACTAATAATACTAATAGTCAAGAAAACAATTTCAGAATCTTCACATGAGTGTGTACGATAGGAAACCCTCTTCCTTACCTCAACACTGTTACAATTAAAACCTTCATGTACCTATACTGAAATATTACTAATGGCTATTTTCTAGAAATCTTTCGCTGATTTAAAGCTGATAGTCCTTTATTTTGCCTGGTATAAATTATTTCAGTTACCTACTGGCGGCTGATATTGATGAGGTAATTGTATCAACCGCGGCGAGTGATAGAAGTCTATTTTATAGCCACTGTACTAATGATAAGATGCTATCCTCGTACTAGATACTTGGAACCAACCTACCACCTAGTCAGATGTCACGGTGTTAGTGACGGTAAGCCTGTACTCGCCTTTTACGAGCTGCCTGGCACATGAAGGCAGATGGTGTATTCTGCATTTGAGCCCGGTAACCATCACCATATAAGGACAATTCATCAGCTATGAAATTTTATAGAATGTCTTAAGCTTGACTGCTCATTTTCTTTTAGTCCCCTGCTAGAATAGGTTGAGTGATTAATTTCATAAAAGTGCAGTAAAACTTCGATTTCAAGAAGAATGTCAACGAGCCACACAAAAAGGAAGTGCTTTCCTGGATTTAACTGGGATCCCATCATCAGATTGGTGAAAATGGCACCTTGGAAATACGCTCTTTTAAATAAAAAAAATAAGTCTTAAAATCGATTAAGAAATTACGCACAAATCTATTAACATGTATAAAAAATATAGGAGTCAAACCTATAACCTCATCTTTTTTGAAGTCGGCTAAAAACTATTTCACTTAATTTAGCAAATTTAATTAAAGATATATTGTTATAAAGTGTCAATTACCCGTCTGTTCATATTATCTACATAACAAATTTAATCAAATTTGTTCAGCGGTTTAGCTGTGAAAGCGTATAACATGACAGATTTTTACTTTTGTAAGTGTAGCGTTGATGTATGGGTAAGGGACCGGTAAACCGGTAAAGATGTAAAAACCTTGCGGTTAGGAACACATTAGCCATTCAAA
>NJDC01000632.1:186846-217517 GCA_002245475.1 Calephelis virginiensis | reverse complement strand
GCACTACGTGCAACGAGACTATTAGTGGTAAAGTGCTTTGCAGCAACTTGCGCAGGCGGCTGATTCCGTAACTTTTTAGTAATGACCACTCTGTAAAGTGTACAATAGCTGTCAAATGACGTGTTTTATATTTGCTATCTCCATTGACCAACAGAAATACAAAGGAGATAGCAAATACAACACACGTAATTTGACAGCTTTACCCAGTGATCTTCACTAAAAAGATACTGAATAGCCCGGCTGGTCGGAATCCAAAGCATAATGTAATTTCAATCGTCATAATGATAGTTTCATGTTCCGGTCCGGATAACCTGTATTTTCATATTGGGCCTAACATTCCGGCCACAAGACTGCGACGGATCTACATCTGTCTAAATCCGGGGTTATATCTAACCATAATGAAAGCCGCTGACAACATGAATATTATAAATTTCTGTGGTCTAGTGATCCAAGTATTGGACTTGAGTTCATGAGTTTCCGGGTGTTCAAAAAAGTTCAAAAAGCAAATGCGGTATTTCCAATTTTCTAATAAAAAAAAATTTTGCTCAGGATTGGATATGTGCCCGGTTGGCGATAGGCTTGCCACCTACAAGTTTTAAAAACAGCAGCTGTCAAGGTATTTATATTTAAGCATTCGCCTTGTGATTGGAGTATAATTTCTACAAATTTTAAAGAAAGAAAAATAAAGAAGAAGGTTCGAGACGAAAGGGTACGGGTTCAAATCCTTGGGATTTTTTGTTTCCTTAAAATTTGTAGCAACTGTCAAGTTTTATACTACTTCGGGACACAAACAAACACACGATATATGTAAGAATATAGACATTTTATTTTATTAATATTACGAGTAATTTTAATAAATTCGTAATAGAGATATTCGTGAAAGAGTGGAATTGAAAAGTATTGGTGTGAAAATGAGAAAGGGCCATGCTCCGCTGGTTGGACATCTAAAAAGAATGACAGACGAAAGATGGACAAGGCAGATATACAATGCGAATGTGGATGGATGTAGGTACCTGAGGAGATCTAGGTTGACATTCGCCGATCAAATCGCTCGTATATTATCCGACGGTGGTGTTACCAGCCTCCGAACCCGGCGTAGGTATTTGTTTTTTATTATTATGGTGCGTTGCCAACCTGAGGTCGGGATGTTAGGCCTCGAGCAAAAGTAAGTTTACTGGCTACCTTACCCTCCGAACCAGAACACGTCATTACGTTATGGAGGCATGAATTGGTGGTACCAATCCGGGCGAGTTGTTGCGAAACTCTACCACCTAGTAAACTTTGTATGAAAAAGATATAGATGTGAAAGAAGCAAGCAAGGTTTGCCAGGCTTACTCTCTGCCTACTACGTTAGGGACTTGGCATGAAGATATGTATGTATGTATGCATATTTCAATTCACCGTTTTTTTACAAAGTAAAATATAAATCTGATGTAGGGGTATCAAAACTTTTACCTAAGTTTGTATAAGTTGTAAAGAATAACTAACAATGTGATTATCGTTCGAATGTACTTAGTTTTTATTCAGGTCTCAACCGACAAACGACTTATGAAATCAATTAACACAACCCTGACTTCACACACCATATAGGTACATATTTTAAATTCAATTGTTGCAATTACCAACAATGTCTATTTATGTTTCCTTCGTTATCATGAATTACATACGTAAAGCAGTCAACTATATCGAATAAATACAACAGCATAAAATTCAGTGCTTTATTCTAAGGACAACTTGACTTAATAATAACATCTACTAATAGTTGGTATGGACTAAGCCAATGCTTTTGACATTTTCCTGTGATTTTCTCAGTTTTTCTTTTCATAAGAATCTTCTCCTGTCAATAACTAATGCAACAAAAAGATGAATTAACAAAATTGGTTTATCTATTTAGGCTTGATGCGATGACTACGGGAAATGGGGATTCATTTATATACATATATAAATATATATTGTTTCTATATATGTATATATATATAGAAACCCAACCCACCCAGCCGACCCAGCAAACTTCGTATCGCTTGACGTTAACAGCTACTACATAACATTTGATGCTCTTATAGTAGCGCAGTATGCCGGATCCACAAATAAAAAAAAAATAAAAAAAAACATTTTTAGCGGACCAAATTGTGAATCACAAATCACAAAAAATTTCATCAAAATCACTCTAGTCGTTTGGGAAGAGTTACACACACAAGAAATATATACAGGGTTACTTTCTGAGGACCGGCCAAATTTTAATATCAGGGAATTAATTGCCAAATTGTAATGTTTACTTTTATGAACATTCATAATAGTCCGCGTTAATTACTTCACTTGTTGTCACGTTACGTTGTACCTAATACAAGTCGTGACGTCACCAGGCTGGTCATGCGATTGTGGTCGGCGTTTACGTCATAACCATTCATTTTGTATTTTCCGTCGGATAAAACTTATAATTTGCATTTTTATAATTATTTCTTACTTCGTAACTCTCTCTCAAAATTTGGTTGTTCCATTAAATGTTACCCTGTATATAAAAGATACAAAAGATAGATGTTGCCTGCTACTTCGTCCACACGCCGAAGTGATTGTTAGAGGTTAACGATGGGAAAGATATTCCCACACTAAAAAGTATCCTAAATTTTGACCCGGAGTATAATCTACTATTACACAATATTTGATAAAAATCCGTTCAGCAGTTTTTGAGTGAAATTGAGCAGTCTAAAATGTTTAAAACTCGCATTTTGGATTCTGTATCTTGTGCACAATAAAAATCAATCATTGCTGCTAAAAATATTTCATGTACAAATTTAATTTTATTAATGTTTTTTATAGATATGTTTACATTATACAATACAATACAATACAATACAATTTACACAATGTCAAAGGATCAAACCCTTTCAAAATAAATCTATATTCATCTTAATGATCGTCACACAAATACTTGGTTTAAATTAAGACTCGCATCCGAACCTCGTTGAGGCTAGGCGGATAAGCAAGCCCACGACCTAAGAAGTGATCAAAAACAGTTTCATATTTATTTGCCAACTCCGTTCCACATCACCTTGGGTTTCATTCCCGACGGTGGCAGGTAATGGCTTGGTGAACATAACGATGTGTTTCGGGGTTTGGGGCTTATTAAATTTATTTATGTATTTATATGTATAAGTAACGTTGACTAATACTACAATATTTACACATAACACAAACATACAATTTGGTTAGATCAATAAAAAAAATAAGTTTTCATTGTAATAAAATAATAAATAAAATGAAGTGGTACTAAGGCACCCACTACTGGATGAAGACACCAACTCCTACAATATGATAGGTGACAAGCCCATCGTCATCCGGGTACGTATTTTCCAATGGGCAAAGTAGCTTTTAAAAGTAGCAAAGTAGCTTTTTAATAAAACATTATTATAGTCATCCGATCGAGGCAGGATTTGAACCAGGGACCTCATGAAGTAAGAATTGTAGTAAAATAAGTTTAAAGAATGTCACACTTCGTATTAATAACTAACATGTTAATTAAATAAGTATATAAAAAGCAAAGGTGACTGACCATCTGTCTGGCCTGACAATTACTGTGTACTGGATCTGCTTGGATTGAGCTGAACGTGGACTTATAAAAACGTAGGACTTTACTTCAGAAGTTTTAAAAATTCTGTGTCTCAAGGGTTAAAATTGAGCTTGACAGTTTTTATGAAAGTCAATCAATTTCAAAGTAATGTGACGAAATTCAAGCTGGTATTCCTGGGCCAGGAAAAGGAGTGTTCTTATTTATCAGTATATTTCGATGAGTTCCCGCAGGAAAGTTAAAGAACTTTAACAAGCGAACGAAGTCGAGGGTAATAGCCGGTATGATATTAAGGAAAGTTTAATATTTATTTTACCTTCGAGGCGACACATTCTTTTCCTCAGCTATCCATTTAAACCAGTTGAAGCTTACCAAATTTTTTTAAGATAGTTGTTCACTATCTTTCCCTCGCGGTTCCCCTGGTAGTAAGTGATGACCAGAGCCTATAGACACTATAGATGTTGCATGTGCGTCGCTAACGTGAGACCGGCGTGTTAGCCTAATAGTGCAAGTCTATCGGCTACACTAGACTCTGCACTGGAATATGACATTGTCATTATGTCGGCAGGAACATGTAAGACAGTGGATTCGTACCCGGGCAAGTTGAGGCACTTCAGTCTACCATCAGTGGTCTTGTTGGTAATGTCCCGTTTCACCTCCAGGCAGGACGGCAGGTGATCTTTTCTAATTTCTACACAGAGGGGTCGGATCAACGCGGGAGAAAAGGGGGGCAAAAATATACTCACATGTTATTTCTGAATGAGTCCAATGCGCTGGCTCGTTCAGGTCCACCCTCCACGTTATGTTTCCCAGCAAGTTCTCTCCAATAGGGTCATCAGCAAAACGATATGTGAAGTTCATTGTCACCCCTGGAGTCCATTCGACTGTGCCATCTGAAGAAAAAACATTGTTATCATAAAGCCAGCCAGCTGACAGATTTTATGATGTAAATCTGAACTGTTAAGTTTGTAAAGAAAGTCAACTTTAAAATATTCCTAACATCCTTTATCTCTGTGTTAATAAATAAGAATCTTCATACTCGTACCTCAAGCTATTAGGGTTACTCATGAAGCTCGATTCATCCAAAATTGGAAATTGCAATCGAGTATGTCATTTTAGATACTATTGAACATAATACTGGCGACTAAATAACATTTCGTTAATTTCTATATAGTAAATATACTGAATTTGTGTTCGGGTTGGGAGATCTTGCGTTAGCCGCGCTTATTGGGTCCGGAGGATCCGATAACACGTGGCGGGGTCTTCTAAGTTTGGTGGGCACGTTCGCGGCCGGTGGGTAGTCACACGCGGGTGCTAACACCGGATTCGGGTGGGCAGCCGTTATTTCAAAGTAACGTTTCGATAGTCGAAAATTGATGAGGTAGCTTAGAACCTATAGTTAACATCAAATTATTCAAACGGTTTAGTAGAATTTATTTGTAAATAAATATTAATAATCCGCTATTATTGTTTTCAAAAGTACCTAAAATGACTAAACGTTTTCAATCTCCAATTCGCATGATATCGAGATGTAAGAGTACCAATTTTAGTTGGTACAGGTACAACCAGGCTACCTACAATTAGCCAAAGCTACTTTACGATGTGACAGATAGCAAATTCCTGTGGTAGTCTTAGACATATTCAAAGACTACGTATTAGATATTTACGTATATGAATAGGAGATTAAACTTAGTCGTTTGTCATAGTTTTGTGATGAACCACATGGATCGGTCAGTTAAAGTCATATTTCAAAATTTTCAATAACTCCAAATAAAAATCTATTCGTAGTAGTTAAAAACTATTTCGATCATATTAGCTTTAAAAAACACCCTGAAATCGGCCTGTTCGCTTTGAAGTTATGATGCCACAGACAGACACACAGGCACGTCAAAATTGTCAAACCACCCCTCATTTTCAAATATAAAACCCCGTAGAACATGCAAACAGGTTTTGTGACGCTTCTACCTTCCACCGGATCGAAACGAGAATAGTCACTGAGAAGGTCAGATGCTGTCAGTATTCGCTTGTATCATGTTCTGATTTAGAGGGAGGAAAATTTATAACTGTTTATCTCTCGCTTTCGTCTTATTACGTAAATGACAAAAAAAACATTACAAACTTTCATTGCGAACATGGTCGTCTTCAGTTAAGACCGCCCTCATGCAGCTATATGATAACGCTTCTTCTTCGCTCGCATAGTACTCTACTACGTACCAGTCACCTAACATCTGAAAAAGGTAGTGTTAATTATAATGTTACTGAGTGAATTTTATTACATATCTATCTACTAAAGACATCCACTGCGTGTCGCTTTGTTCTTTCAGATATGTGATCATATATCTGTTGGATAAAATGTAGGAAAAAATCAAACATAAATTTAATAATGGAAAAATATTAAATAACAAAATAATATAGGAAGATAATAATAGGACTCTAAAACTAGATAAACAGGCTAATAGAAAGAAACTCCAGACACAGACAAAAGTAAAACATTAGTGCCTATTTTATAATAATAGCAACAGGTTTTAAAATAACTTTTCCATGTGAAATTAGTAGGCGTTACGTATTAAATATAACAAGTTTTTAAATAAAGCCGTGCTAGAATAAAAAAAATATTTTGTGTTTTTTCTAACTCTAAAATCCAAACCAAACTACTAAAGGAACCAGTAAATATTCCAACTAAATGCGAAGGTGTGCTATCGAATTTTCTCCTACAAGTAGAAGTAACATATTTTCGTAGGACGTAGACTATTTTTATCCGAATATTTTTTATCCAGGATAGCACGAAGCTAGTATTTTTAACCGACTCCAAAAATAATGAAGTTCTCAGTTCGACTGTGTTGATTGAATGAATTAAAAACAAAAAAAAATAATGAATGAAAGAACAATTTCGAATGTCTTTTTTAATTTTTTGTATGTTAATTACGCGATATCTCGGCCAATAATAAATGTATTTTGTAGGTTCTGTTTCGAATGTAGGTCATAATTAAGAGATCCCATATTATGAGTATTTAATATGATCCTACCTACTAGTCGTTTTGAGTTACACTAATTCATATTTTTTGTCTTTTTATATATATTTCATAAAATGATGATATAACTCCAATTTCTTATGGGATCGCGATAAAAGAGCCTGAAGATTTTTCTATGAAGATTGGTTTACCTACTGTCCGCCATTTTGTTTTTTTCCAAAATCACGTTCAATAATAATTCTTTCAAAAATGAATAGCTACATCAATAGAAACAAAAAATAATCTGAGACAATAACGCGTAAAGTGTCACATTTCGAAGATATGAGCTCCCAAAGTTGTAACTTAGTAAACCTGTCTAAACCCCGTAAAGTCGTTACCTTTAATAGTAAAACTTTAGTAGTTTTTATCTTCGGAATGTGACATTTAACGGGTTTTTTTCAAAGAATATTTTTTATTTGTATTTATATTAGCTATCCATTTTTGAAAGAATTATCAGTGAACGCAATTTTGAAAAGAAAATCCAAAATGATCGAACAGTAGGTAAGCCGAAATCTTCATAGCCCTTTGCCTATATGGGACGATCGCGGAATCATTAGTTAGGGTCGTTTCGTCAGATCGCGTCCACTTAGTAGAGTTTGCAGGTTTGAGGTAAAATACAAAAATGTTCTAGATCTATGTTTGAATTAACTAATATTGTAACCCATCCGTAATATAGTCTATTTTAGGATGAAGCTAAGTTTTAGCCAAAATGTCTAGTGATTTTTTTTTTATAAATTAAATAACCGAAATAAGGCGATTTCGCCAATTTGCGTCCACAAAATCCAGATCACGTCCACCTATGGATCAGTTTGCGTCCACCAACTTATAAAGGGGTTAAGGGGAGATTTTATTAAGAAATTTTAAATAATTATTGAGTTTTAACTATTTCTTTATAAAATACATATGTTCACGCCTAGCCCCTTACTGATCTGGCAGAGTTTTACTAGTTTAGGTTACTAGCTCCCTCACAATAATTATTTTTTTCATACAAAAAAGCTGGTCGTGGAGACTGTGGTGTCAAGAGTTGGTCCTGGATTTAACTAACCATGAAATGTCAACTTAGGTCTCTCCATCTATCCAATTTCGCAATGTATGTCTGTACTGGCAATCTTTCGTCTGCCATTCTCACAATATGAACGAACCAACGTAACATATCCTCACTCATTGTTGTACCAACACTTTTTTTTATACCCACTCTTTCTCTGATGTCACTGCTGCGAATGATATCAATCAAACTATCTGTCGGCTAAAAGCATTACCAGGATAAACAAACTAATTTGTTTATTCCAGCATATACTACGTCTACTAAAAATACGTTCTGGCTACATCTCTTTCATATGCTATTTTTTCATTTCGTATTCAAATGTAGGTATGCCTTTTTCTTTCCAATCATCATTAATTAGTCCGTTACTGTTTGCAGCTCTGATGATTTGGAGCCCAAAATTAAGTCATCGAGCATTTATATTAGGCAGGTCGCCACTAGGTCATATAATTTATCTGTTTTTATTCAAAAAATTCTTAACTTTAGAATACAGATATTTTAAAATCTTTAGTAGATTTTGTTGAATTTGCAGGTAGTAAGTAATTTTTCTTTTAAAGATTTCACATCGAGCACGTCCGATTTAAGAAAATTTTTAGATTCCTTCAATTTTTTTTTCTATTTTCTTTTACCTGTCGTGTTCCCTCTTTCCTTCTTGATATACTCTTTATCTTTATTATTTTCTAATGAAGACATAGTCATTCGGGATAGAACATGTGCCCGGTTGGCAATAGGATTGCCACCTATTGCATTTTGATACTAAGTATCTTAGGCTAATCGTACGTGACCTAGTTGCACCTTTGTCAACTTCTTTAGGGACAAGAGCCTGAGTATACTTACATATTTGCCTTTATGTAGTTAAAATTTATTTTACAGCTGCTTGTGTATAAGTGAAAGAAGGCAGAAACAGTTGCTCCCTTCCAGAGCGGTGGTAGGTACTAGTCCCGATCGGATGATAGAATGCACTCTATCGATTACCACCTATCTATGATTGTCTGGTTCGATTTTATAAAACAGATCATTAAGATTTAGTATTTAAATAAACGAGTGAACGCAAACTGGTATTATAGTATATTCCATCCATCCAGTTTGTGTCCAGGTAAATTTCGACATCTATATCTTTTTCTATTACCATAATTATGTAGACGCAAATTGGCAATTTTAATAATCGTAGTAATAATGCTAAAAATAAAATAAAACCCCATCCTTAAAACATATTTCCTAATATAAAAATAAAGGATCAAGTTAGAGACAGTAAGATGAGTTCACGACCTCCTTGGACGCAGCCAGTTTGCGTTTCATAAAATTGGTATACTAGTTCGAGTCCACTTCATTTTAAACTTTTTAAAATACTATAGTATTTTAAATGTATGTTATATATATATTTAAGTTGTGTAAATAATAGATATTTACACAACTTTCTTACATAGCTAAGATTATTTTTTTTAAACAAGAAAAGTTATGCGGACGGCTCTTTTGTCTGTGTATTTGTGTTTCTAATATATTGTATAATAGGCAAAAAAGATTTTTCATTGTCCTAGTTTGTTGGTACACTTATTTTTAAGGATTTTTTAAACGGTGTCCGCGAAAATGACGTGAGTAGGCGAACATACCCTACCCTTTGAAAAAGGAATTAAAAAATCGCAACTATATCATATACGCATAACGCAGTTATATCATATATATATTTTAATTTATTATTGATATTCATATCCGGTTCCCATAATTAATCAGTAAAACATAATCGTTAGAATAAGCATTCTACTTTGTTTAATTTTAACGAGACCTTAATAATTAATAGGTTTAAAATTATTTTGCATTAACTGTCTGTAGGGTTACTCTAGAATCTCGATTCATGCAATGTCAGAAATCGGAATCGGATATATCAATACTGGCGAATCATTATCATTTATTTAATAACAAACAATACATAATTATATCGGATTCGTTGAATTTTTTGGTAATAAATGTTAATAATTCGCTAGTATCGTGTTAAATAAGAGTAAATAAAATCACATTCTTATTCCAATATCCAATTCGCATAAAATCGAGATTTAAGATTAATCCTATTGTAATGTGTGGCATACTAAGGTGTTCCTGCTGTCGGCTTATATAACTAATCCCATTAAAAACATATAGATGTCTTACTTTGGTTAACATTGTCAAAAAGTCATAAGATGTATTTTCTAACCACAAAATTCTCTGTTCTATATTTGGTGTTCTAACTAACATTCTAATTTTACAAGCTGTAAACTCTCAAGCTTTACATCTTAATCCAAATATGTGACTTGGACGTTACAATAATATAAGAACTATTGTATAATATCAGAGATTAGTAAATATGGCTCAAACGCATCTTCATTATTTAACAATTCGTTACCCATAGTGACATCTGTCGCCTTAGAAATTACTTTGATATTGAGTCACTGAAACTACGGTGATTTTTAGTCTATTATATAATATGTTATCTTTGACAATAGTAAATAGATTAATAGCAAATACGTTTTTCACATCACGCTCTTAAAACACTAGCGTTTGTTAGTATCGTTTACCCTTACCCTTTAAAATATAATTCATACCATACCATTTCACTTTAAACTTTTAAGCGCCGGATGGAAAAATAACGGTGTTATAAGTTTAACGTGTCTCTATGTTTGTCTGCGTCATTGTAACTTTTGAAACTTGACTAATTTCGATGGAGATTATGTGTTTGAAAGCTAACGTGATCAAGATGGTTCTTAGCTATATTTTTTTATTTCAGGATAAAAAGTTTCAAATTTTCCCCTTCTTTTAAAAGTTTTAAATTTCCAAGAAAAGGACAATCGAATGATTATAGGGTATGCTGTTTACAGCATGGTACAACTAATACACTCTATCAAAATGTATACTCTAATATCGTTATTCGTGTATTTTTATCAAAATAACAGCTATCAATGAAATTTTTGCACAAAGATAAAAATCTCAAAAAAATATACACAGACGAAACCGAGGTCGAAAGTTAATCATTATATAACACATTATCTAACGTGTTTTATGTGATTATATACAATATATAAATATAAAGCCTGTAAATTATTCATTGATGTTGCAATAAGAAAGTTTCAGATAATATTGAATATATATGAATATTGTATTACTATTTTAAATAATATGTTGTCACTTTCTATTGTATTAGCATAACATGCTCAAAACCATATATTTTAAATATAAATACTTGTACTTCAAAACGTTACATTTCTTTTTCTTTCAATCACAGTAACTAGTTCCCCCATCTTTTCATTCCCCTTATCGACGGAAGTTTTTAAAGAAGCAATCGCAAAGCACTTCGGCATGTTGAATACGATTGTTTAACAAAAAAACGTCTTAATTGTTTATTTTAAATTTCTATATTTTAGGGTTGCCTGGAAGAGATCGCTGCTTTGGTGATAAGGCCGCCTTTGTTCTGTAACCTGTGCCTACATCTGTTTAGTTTAAGTTATTTTAATATATTCGTAATTTATTTGTATTTGGTGCACAATAAAGAGTTATTGTATTGTACTATTTTCGCGGTTTTCACAACTAAACCGGGCTTTTATAGAAAAGGAGTGATGTACTTTTTTTATGTTATAGGAAGGCAAACAAGCAGACGGATTTCCTGATGGAAAGAAATGCACGCAACCTAGAGACACCAAAGGCGGTAATGGTGCGTTGCCAACCTGAGGTCGGGATGTTAGGCCTCGAGCAAAAGTAAGTTTACCGGCTACCTTACCCTCTGAACCGGAACACTTACTTACCCTTACTTGTTGTATGTTTGTACATTTGTTGTAGTTTTACGACTAATTATTGTAACCCTCCTTTTCCCCGTGTTGGTCCGGGTCCGCTGAGTAGAATAGACCTTTGCCTCTGCCAGGCACCTTGCAAGAGGCGACCACTGATAAAAATGTCGGTCATCACTAACAATACCACTAGTGGTAGAGTACTGAGCAGCAATTTGCCCGGGTCCACCGCCCTAACCTATTTCTTCCGCCATAATGACTCTGACAGATTCCGACACGGATTTTATGATAGTCGTAAACTTGCACAATAGGCCTAACATCCCGGCTATAGGACAGCGGCACACCTGTGATATTTATGGTGTCTATAGGCCGCGATTTTTACATGCCATGAGGAGAGTCGTGGGTTTGTTCGCTGGTCTCCCACATAAAAAAAGATACGTGGCACTCGGAGACTGCCGCGGTAAAGCTATTGCATAAGCAGGCATGAGTCACCAGATTGCGGGGCGAAGAGGGCATAACGAATGCGCAGTAACGCCGATACAACCAATGCCACCTAGAGGCGAGTTCCTGAACTAAACAGCAAAGCGTGATCAAAAAGTCATTAAACGTCCTGCTATTCATCGATAGATGGCAAAACTAAAAAGTATTACCCCTGTGCCGGTCGAATTGGTGGGTGTTAGGTTATTTTCGTTACGGAATTTCTGGATTGTGTCTCCACGCTTCACGCACTCCGCGACAGAAGCTATGCATAAGGTGAAAACCTAACCTGACATGAGCAATAAGCTTACTAGATTTAAAAGTTTAAGTCACTGTCTTTTATCTTAGACAGGTTTATTTTAGACAGGTACATTGGCCGTAAGAGATCTAACTCATAGGTCGATTAAACTTCAATAACGATAATTATTAAAAAATAATAGCGGGTGTCTGGTTACTGATCTGAAGTAGTCCTAACTCTTCTCTTTAGTGGATTATTTATTTATATTGACCGTTAATCGTAATTCAATTGTTAATCGGTCGAAATAAATCTTGCAAGAGTTTCTGAAAATAAGAAGAAGAAGAAGTATATTAACGCCCCTATCCCCGAAGACGTAGGCAGAGGCACAACCAGGGCACCCACGGCTAGCTGAAGACACTAAGTGCCACAATGTGATAAGTGGCAAGCCTATTGGCAACCGGGCACTATCCAATCCCGAGCAACGTTTTTTTTATTAGAAAACCCAATTTTCTTTTTGTTGTTCGACCCAGGAATCGAACCCGGGACCTCATGCAGTCAAGTCCAACAACTAGACCGCTAGACTATACTCGTAGACTTATCAAAATTCAAAATGGCGGCCAATAAATAAAAGGCATTACATTTATTTGGTGATTTCTTAGACATCTTTTCTCTGTGACGATTTAAAGATGGCCGTATTTAGTCTGTTTTTATCTACGCATTTTTAAAGTGAAAATAGGTATATTTTCAGGTACTAAAGAGTTTTCCTCTGAATTCCTTTTGTAAAAATTTCCACTGTTAACTAATGTTCCATACAATGGTTTAACGTAGTGTATAGTTTTTTCTAAAGGGCCTTTACAAATGCAGATCTTCCTATTTAAATCGCTTTTATTAATCTATTAATATTGCTTCTTGTTATAATTTTGGTCCAGTGTCTGCATATAAAAACAAGTTTTTAAATAAAAAAAAAATCTTAAACTACATTTATTGTTTTATGTTATTATAACTCAATACTTATTTTTGAGGTTTGATTATGCCCCTAATTTACTAAGGGTAAATCTAAATTTGGTATTTATTCTTTAAAAAGATGCTACACGGATTTGTATAAAAATGAAAACGATTAAAATATTAGTCATGGCTTTGACCACATTTATGGTCATAAATTATAGGCAAAGAGGTGTGGGCGATAGGAACACTTTATATTTCGATAATTGTCAGTGAAAGTATTATTACCCTGTCGGACTTAATTCATCTAACATTGACAGCTTTGAGGCCCTCGGTCAATGTTCATGTATCTGGGTAACATCAATGATTTCACCTAGATATTACATTAGCTATAGGTATAATTACTAGTAGTAGAAGTATATTATATTACTAGCAGGTTTATACGACTACTATATGGTAGAGAATCTTCGAGCCCATATCGGGGATATGGACGACGACGAAGACGTAGGCACAGGTTACAGCCATGGCACCCACTACTAGTTGACCACAACCCTCAATGTGATAAATCTATCAAGTCTATCTTTAATAAGGTGCTCCGCCAATCCTGGGTGACGTTGACAGCATCGAATCCGGGACCTTATGAAATGAAGTCCAATGCTGGACCGCTAGACCATAAAGACGATTTTAAACTAATAAATTCTTATTTATGGACCAAGACACTCAATAAAAACAAAATAATAAATTGTTTGTATTTCCAAGTCACATATAAATTTTATGAAGTCCGGAGTTATCCGAAGTTATTTTGAGTTATACATAGTATTGCGTATTTTTGTTTACCTAAAGGACACAGTATTGAAATTGAAATCTTTCGCAGTATTATTGCGCTTAAATTATACCAAATTATCTTCATTTTTAGAGTTTCGTAAGTCGAATGCATAAAACGGAACCCTTACAGGATTACTTTTCCCGTCCATCTGTCAAGACCCTTTTTCTCTGAAATATGTGGAGATACCAAGTTGAAATTTATGTCAAATACTCAAGTCTTTTGTCTTGGAGCTGTAAAAAAGACAAACTTCTAAGCCAACGCAATCAAAATGATGCAGCCACTTATTCTGCATTTTTTTTAAAACTGGCAACGGAATTAAAACTTAACCTAAGTACTCTGTACTTAACGTGAAGTCAGAATCTTAAAATTTTGGTACGAAGTAACATCTTATTGCACAGATAAAGGAAAATTATCATTTTAATCTAAGTACATCATATCATAAAGCTAGCTGTTCCGGCGAACTTCGTTACACCCGGTCAGTGTGGGAAATAATAAAGAAAAGAGAGAAAATAAGTAAAGTGTTATTTTTCCCACTTTCCCTGCAATTTTCCTGGTTTTTCTCTTTATAAGAAACTTCTCCTGATAATAACTAACACAATAAACAAAGAATTACCCAAATCGGTCCAGTCGTTCGGAAGTTATGAGCTTACCAACACATTCAGCGATTCATTTTAAATTATAGATGTTGTGATGGGTAAACTTTAACTTATATAGTATACTAGCGGCCCGCTCTGGCTTCGCGCGGGCTTCCTCTTCAATCACTTTACCTACAAGGAAAAACTGCATTAAAATCCGTTTCGTATTTTTACAGATTTAAACATACAAATGGACATAGGGATAGAGTACGCGACTTTGTTTTATACTATGTAGTGATACCTACAGGTTTGTACGGAACCCACGTTACGCGAGTCTAGCTCGCACTTGGCCAGTTTTTTATGAATAAGTGGGTTAAAATATAATCACGATATGCTAAAATTGTCAGCCGTGGTTTAAAAATATGCGATGAGCCGTTATAGCTATTACATTTTTTGCACAGACATTTTTATTACAGATCGAGTTTGGAGGTGTCAGAGTTTAAGGATTTTTTATAGCTTGGAAAGGTAACAAGCAGACGGACTGATGATAAAAAATACCATTGCCAAAACGAGGTTTGGGAAAGTAGACCATATATCCTACCCTCCAAATCGGAACAAGACAGTGGGAACTGCCGCTATACTATCAGGAATAGATAAAGCGATAGTAGCAATTTGTTCAAACGGTCGCAAAACTTTACCTAGCTTGCTTACTAATATATTTAGTTCCTAGGTAAAGTCAATGCGCAAGAAATGTAACATCTAATTTATTTCGTTAGCGGGCGATGGGTTCGTATTGACTGGTAAACCAACCCCGAATATTAAAGACGTTAAAGGTGCATTGATAACGAGATCCTTTACATACATACACATCTTCACACCAAGTCTCTACTTCCCACCGACCTTGACGAAGTGAAAGATATCATTATAGATCTTCACAGCAAAAAGGCCCCGGGGCCTCACGGTATTTCAAATAGAATAATTAAATACTTTCCTCCCGCACTCATATACCTACTAGTAAACATCTTCAATGTGTTACTAGCAGGCAGTGCCTTTCCTGACGAATGGAAAAAAGCCACCGTCATAGGAATACATAGACCGGGTAAACACCGTGACGTCGCGAGTAGTTACCGCCCGATCAGTCTTATTAATTCACTTGGCAAAATATACGAGCGTCTTATCCTCGCCGGCCTTAAGACGATCGTAGCCGAGAAACATTTGTTAATGGATGAGCAATTTGACTTAAGGGCAGCTTATTCATGTACAAATCAAGTGCACCGCCTCACGAAGTACATACTAGTCAGCCTGAATAGAGGACTCCCCATATATACGGGAGTGACATTCTTCTACGTGGCCAAAGCATTCGATAAGGTCTGGCACTACGGCCTAATATATAAGCTCTACGAAATGGGCGTGCCATATAGACTAGTACTCATTATATAAGACTACTTATCGAATCGTTAATTCAGATTTCGTGTAGAAGGGACTCTCTCTAGTAGTAAGACCATAGAGGCCGGAGTGCCACAGGGCTCAGTACTCTCACCTTTATTATACATCCTATACACGAACGACGTACCCCGACCGCCGCGGCAGATACGGCTCTATATGCGGTAAACAAATAGGCTACCTTCTCCGAAACGCGGACACTCTCCTGGGCGACAGGTTTAGGAAGTGGCGTGTAGAAGTGAACCCCGATAAAAGTGCAGCGGTATACTTTTGTAGCCGTCGTTGTGTGTGGCTGTTGTCGTGATGCTGCTAATTGACTAGTTGCTCTGACGGAAGGTCGATGCGGAAGATAATGAAACTAGTGTGCTAGCTCTGAGATCGGTGATTGTGAATGAGTGCGAATGCGAATGCGAATGCGAATGCCAATGAATTTATTACAAAATTACATCTGTTTATATACATTTAAAATCACATAAAAAATTGTAAACAATAACATAAAAAAATATAAAAATATTAACATCTACCGACAGAATATACATGCAATATCATTTGCCTAGTGACTACGGCGAGAATGGTCCTGTTAAATAAAAGCGTTTCTGCGGGCGAGACTCCAGTCTGCGCCAGCGAGCCGTCTGCGTCGGTCGACATCTTCAGTGAGCGGAGCGTCGTTCCTCGTACGGTAAGTCTGGTTATATGAAGAGATGCGGAGCTGTATATGCCTATCCCTTGTTGGTAACCACGTCCTTTTCAGGACGGTCAGTGTGATCTTGATAGGCAGGCTTCCAGTGCTTCAAACTTGATGTGGTTTCGTACGAGAAACGGTTGTCCTTTTCAGGATAATGGCGGCTGATCGTCACTGCGTTTTATTTACCTCTTCTTGATAATAAAGTGTATCCTTGTGTTTTATTTGTTCCTCCAGGTACCGGTAAAGGTAAAGGTAAAGGTTTTAGGTTGGTAATTAAAGTAATGGAAGGTACGGATTTATAAAGGTAAATATGGTGGTAGAAGGTAAGTGGCACATATCGCTACACTTTAATCGAGGCATCACACCGAGCCAACAGATGAAACCCAGTCGTAACCCGGGTACCATCAAAATGTTCGGCAGAGCGATCCCCTGGGAAAATTCAACAAAATACCTAGGGGTCACTTCAGACAAAAATATGTCTTTCGAACCGCATATTTCGCGTGTCACAAATAAGGCTAAGTTTGTACGTAGCCATCTCTATTATCTAATTAATAAAAACAGTAAAATGTCACTTCGTAACAAAGTGACACTTTACGAAACATGTGTTAGGCCTATATTAGCTTAAGCTAGTGTAGCCTTCGCACATACCTTCCTGTGCCATCTTAAAAAGTTACAAATAGTTCAGAATAGGTTCGTGCGAACTGCCATCGGTGCTACGTGGTACGTTCGCAACGAGGACCTACATCGCGACCTGAATTTACCCACGATAGCGCAGCATTTCAAAGAACTATCGGAACGTTACTTTGAAATAACGGCTGCCCACCCGAACCCGGTGTTAGCACCCACGTGTGACTACACAGCAGCCACGAACGTGCCCACCAAACATAGAAAACCCCGCCACGTGTTATCGGATCCTCCGGACCCAACAATCGCGGCAAACACTTTACTCCCTCCCAACCCGAACCCAAATTCACCAAAACATCACCGTCGCCGCCGGTCTCGGCGACGAAAACCTCTCTTACACCCGGTGCCTAACGCCGGGCGACGAGCCGCCACTACTCCTCCATCAAGTCCACCCAGTAACCAGAACGCAGCAGCAAGTCGAGGTACGGTCTCGCGGGAGACAGCCCTTGTTGCTGGCGTTGTAGGGAACAGTCCAACCCATTTAAATAATGATGTCTCGGGGTGAGCTCGGCTCAAAATAGCTCGGTGAATTTGTGAAAACCTCGCGGTTAGCAACATATTAGCCAATCCAAAAAAAGCCAAGTCTCTTAAAGTGTAGGTCGAGAGTAACAAGTGTCAAGTTTACATTTTGTGTCAAAACCCTTGCAGATATGCCTAGCTTCACATTTATTTCTATTGTTATACAAACCGCTCTGGTTTCTGAGATTTTTGATACCATGCATGAATACTACCTACTATTTAAATAATCCTGGACCCAGTTTTCGAAAAAACAATTTTAATTCACGATTATTTTCGAAAAATGGCTGTAGGTCCCCCAGGTTTGCCGATCTTTCATGTGTCATTCTTTATATGTAACCGAACCAATGGAGCATACTTTGTAATAATTTAACATTAAAAATATTTTTTATTTTGGTTAATTTTGATCAGGGAAAGGACAACACGGCAAAGGCAAAGAGGGCCAAGGAACTCAAAAGGAGTATTTGAAATTCAAATACTCCCAGGACATCAAACCTCACGTAAAAGTCGATAAAAATCATTTCGAAAAGTTGATATAAAAAATTATTAGCTTATAATGGTCAACATAATGTTTATCAGCATTACTTCCGCCGCCCACTTATTTTGTATGATTGTGTGTCATAAAATATAGTAATGAGTAAAGCTACGTCAAATTAACTTTTGAGTGGCACAATAATATGTTTATAATTACACTTAATTATCATATGCTTTTAAGCGAGCTTTTGCGAAATAATATCTTTGGCTACTAGTTTTATGACTATATTTTTATGTGAATATTTTTTGTGATGGGTGAATAAAGATAAACTCGCGACAGCACACATGACCTGATCGAAAATTCGTAAGACGGATGGAGAGAAAAACCACTGTATGATGTTGCCGTATTTCATACTGTGATTTTCGTATCACCGGCAGATATATCTTTAAGCTAGCTTGTATGCTATAGCTATATGCTATGTTTTTATCGTAACGCGCGACTCCTTCCTTTTTTTGTTCTTGATCAAAATGAATTAAATTAAAATTGTATTTTACATACATACATTATTGATAGAATTTTTATATTGATAATTAATGCCAATCACCTCTGTGGTCTAACGGTCCAGGTATTGGACTTGACTTCATGAGGTCCCGGGCCCAGGTCTAGCAAAAGAAAAATATGGTTATTCAAATTTTCTAATAAAAATAATGTTTCTCGGGATTGGATTTGTGCCCGGTTAGTGATAGGCTTGCCATCTATCACACTGTGGGATTATGTGTCTTCGGCTAGTAGTGGATGCCCTGGTTATGCCTCTGCCTATCACTTCGGGGATATGTGATTTTTTTACAATTTGGTTCCCTATTTCAAAATATCAAAAATTTTTATGTCAAGTTTTCCCTTCTGCTGGCACTCCCGGAGTGAAACCCGCTAAGTGCCAACAAGCATACCGTTCTCCTGCTATCATATAAACACCATAGAGGTTGCAGGTGCAACGCTATATGGCCAGGATATTAGGCTACATTTCGCACTTAACTGAATAGTAAGGCAGTGGATCTCTACCCGTTGTCGTATGCACAACCTTTTACTACCAAAGTTATTGCAATTACCTAGATGTAATCTATACTCGCCAGTTCCGCCAATTGAAGTTAAAGAAAGCCGTTCTAGTTACACTATTTACTAAACTACTTTACTACTAAAAAACGGCTGAACTGTTAAGAACTGTAAAGAATGGCTAAAAATTGACAGGTAATTAGATTAAAACCAACAGACGGACATAGGACACTTTTTATTCCGATTGACTGCTAGGAAACTGAGAAAAACAACGTTTAAATTTTCACATGTAAACTGACGCGGACGGTTGGAATGAAGTTAACTGGAACAGCTAGGATAAAATAAATAGAAGAATTTATAAGGACTTTATAAGGAAAAAAACATTCTTTCAATATTAATAAGTTGATTCATGTAACTGGCTGTTAACTGCAGCTTCGTCTTATTTAGTTCCACTGCGGAAACCCATTTAGATATCAGGTCAAAAGGTAGCCTATGTCCTTCACTCTGCAACAGTATTATTAAAAACTAGCCCATCCAGAGCACTTCGTTAACTGGCACTCAATACTGTCTACCTAAAAGAGAGAAAGGAAAGAGGAGTTGGCCTAAAGATGTGTGTATTTATGTAAGATGACCTTGTACGTACAAATGTTTGAACGTTCCGGATTTCAAATTATTTGATCACTTAATGAGTGTTGTCATTTACATTATTTCGAAAATATTATATTCATAAATATCTTTATGGCAAGTGCCCCAGCCGAATAGACAGAGAATAATGAGTGTCTAGTGAACGAAGTGCACAGGGTCGCGCGGATAGTAGTAGTTTCTTAATTTTTCTAATCTTCCAGCATTCTGTTTCATTATGTCTTTTATGTACTTATTTTGTTAATTGCAAGTTGCAACTATGTAGGTAAGTTTTATATTATATAGTAGTAAGTAATTTGTCTGAGTATGAAGGTATGAAGGATATAATCCTTTAAAGAAATTGTAACGTTTCACACAATGATATTTTAGGTTATACATATTCAATTTACTGTAAAAGCCCACAATACAGTAAATTTTAAGATTATCTAAATTTGAATGATAAACATACATATAAAAGAAAGTGGTATAATAATAGCACACTATTTATAGCTCAAGAACGTCTAAACTGATTAGGCTAAAAATTGGTGGGGAGATAGCTTAGAATAGGGCGAAAGGGCATATAATACTTTTTATCCTGTTCGATTGGGAGAAAACTAGTGAAACGAATATTTTAATTTTTCCCATACAAACTAAACGGGCGGAACGAAGTTAGCGGGTTTACTAAAAATTTTGGTAATTTTGTAGTAGTTAAGTAATAGCAAATACGGGCTTTCCCAGTAACATAATAAAAAGTATCTTCACGCCTATATCCCCGAAGAGGAAGGCAGAGGTGCAACCAAGGCACCCACGACTAGCCGAAGACACTAAGTCCCACAATGTGATAGGTGGCAAGCCTATCGCCAACCGGGCACACATCTAATCCCAAGCAACGTTTTTTTATTAGAAAATTGGAAAAACCCAATTTTCTTTTTGTTGCTCGACCCGAGATTTGAACCCGGGACCTCATGCAGTCAAGTTCAACAACTGAACCGCTAGACCACAGAGGCGATACAGTAACATAATAAACACATATTGTTGTAATTATTACGTTATAAATACTGTATAGGTATGTACATTATAGTTTCATATTGAACAATGGATAAAATCCATCTGAAATTTCAAATACGTTTTTAATTTTGTTTAATATAAAGTATACTCTAAAAAATATTTAGGACAGCTTTGGGACATGCTTCTGAACACTTTTTTTAATATTAGTGTTAGGTAGGAATGTCTGATTGATTACCTGCTTCGAAATATATTTAGAATACGGTTCCAAGTTAAAATCTTTATTCTACGAGAACATTCTATTATTCTCAAATACCTATTTCTGTGTAGTATTCTCGCTGTCTAAGCGCAAAAAACAATAACAAATAAACAAAAAATAAAAATACTTACTTGAGACAGATCAAAATGTGGTACTGCTCTTACTTCTGGACATTTCCTTTTGTTTATAACTTTAGAAACTACATGACTAGTTATTAAAAATAACAGCAGCATGTAAAATACCACACGTGTCATGTTTGTTTGAATAATTTGATTTATTATCACAAAAATACACTTAACTTTATTTGAAATAAGAATCGCGATGTGAATAAACGGTTTGATATTTGAATTATTTTAGAACGAGTTCTATGTTTAAATTATTTTTTCCTGTTTTATTAAGGTTGTTAACGGTTTTGTTGCCAGTAATGTTGGAGTTCGACTAACAAAGGGTTTGTTATCATTTTGTATGGGACATTTGTTAATGTTGTAAGGATGTGTCCAGCATTCCATTATCAGGTGCTGACTCATTGCTGTTTGGATACAGAATATTTAAACATAATAGGTAAACACTTTGTAAACATTTTATAAACTTAACTTTGGACTTGTAAGATTAAGTTGAATGTTGGTGGTTATTATGCTTTGCACAAACTTATTTTAAACGCATGCTATCTTTTTCAAATTAAACAAAAACAATCGAGATGGAATATTTTTGTCATGTTAGATGAGTCCGAATATCTCAAATTGTGAAGTTTTGAATTAACGTTTAAATCCGAGTTATAGAATTCACGTTTGTACTAAATGTCATGTGGGTACAGGCTAATCAATGACAGTATTATACGTGGCTTGTCTCTTTCTATAGTTTTCGTTGGAAGAAGAGAGCGACAACTTAAAATTTATTTAGTGACTAAGTATTTTCCACTAAACTTTTTTTGTCTCTCTTTATTGCTTTCGTTGAAAGAAGAGAGCGATAACTTAAAGTGAGTGAGTTTCCCGTGCATCGGTCCAGGTCAGTTCTCATACGACGGTCCGGAGCTGGATAGCCGGCAGACTTGCACTATAGACTTTTCAACCAGCTGTCAGGACGGCGATGCCCCTGTAACTTCTATGGTGTCTATAGGTCACGGTTGTGTCTTGCCATCAGGACAGACGTGTGCTTGTTCGGTAACCTTTTACATAAAAAAATAAAAAGGTGGAACTAAATTGCCACTAACAGTGAAACAGTTTAGGGTTACATATAACAAACCGGCGGCGCGGCGCTTCTATAGATGGTAGTAGTAGTATCTTCACGCCCATATCCCCGAAGGGGTAGGCAGAGGCACAACCAGGGCACCCACGACTAGTCGAAGACACTAAGTCCCACAATGTGATAGAAGGCAAGCCCAACGCCAACCGGGCACATTTCCAATCCCGAGCAACATTTTTTTTTAATCGAAAATTGGAAAAACCCAAGTTCCTTTTGTTGCGCGACCCGGGATTCGAACCCGGGAATTTACGCAGTCAAGTCCAACATCTGAACCGCTAGACCACAGAGGCGAACAGTATAAGGAGTACCTAGATATTATTATAGGATGGTTTCTTGCTACCCTAATTTCCCTTGTTCTAGCCTTAAGTCACCAACTTTGAGTAGTTGGTTTAATACTTAAAGGGCACCAAGCCCTAATCTGACATTTTACATTTATCGAGAACCACGATTACAAGGTGCGGAAATTGTTTAGACATATGGAATGAAAGTATATCACTTAAATATGCTTTATGACAAAATAAAAACGTCAAAATTACTCTACTAACATACTATCCACATATTATTAACGTTACTTATAGGTTTATTTATTTCTAATCACCAGAGTAGCGATAAATCGAAACTTTAATTTTTCCTTAATGTAATTTTATTTATTAAAATTTACAGCTTAAATATGAGTATTGTTGCGCCTACATTGTGGGATTTAGTATCTTCGGCTAGTCGTGGGTGCCCTGGTTGTGCCTCTGCCTACCTCTTCGGGGGTATGGACGTGAAGATACTTTGTTGCGCCTATTCTTTATTAGGTATATAAAATATTTAGTTTGCACCATTATATACCTATTGTCTCCTATGATCTAGCGGTCCGGCGTCGGACTTGACTTATTGAGGTCCTGGGTTAGATCCATTAGGTCGGGCAACAAAAAATATTTGAAACTGTGTGTTTCTAATTTTTTAGTAAATAACGTTGTCTGGGACTGGATGTATGCCCGGTTGGCGATCGGCTCGCCACCTATCACATTATAGGACTTAGTGTCTTCGGCTAGTCGTACAAGCACTGGTTGTGCCTCTGCCTACTTCTTGGTTGATATGGGCGTGAAGATACTTTTTTTACATACCTAAGGTAGGGGAGCCCGCGATACTATACGTGTAGTTACTCCAGCGTCATAGAGACCCATAAAAGGGCTTTTGAGGTTTTTTTAGCGATGCGTCGAGCGTTTAGAAGCTAAAAGTACAATTACAATCATTTGATCATAGGCGAGATTATCAAATATTAACAGTGTATATGCCTAATATGTCTCCGATGACAGAAATATGTAAATATGCCGGGATTGGTACCACCGCCTTATCTATTCCTGCCGCCATAACGTCAGTGCTTGCTGTTAACGTATTAAGGTAGCCGGTAAACTTACTTTTGCTCGAGGCCTAACATCCCGGCCTCAAGTTGGGGACGCACCATTACCACCTTTGGTGTCTCTAAGCGGCGTGAAATTGTCACCATCAGGATAAATCGTTTGCTTGTTTGCCTTCCAATAAAACAAAAAATCAGAAAGTTTGTTGGACACTGAACATGACTTGGTTTTGGAAAAATTCTGAACCTCCTGTGGTACATACCTAAATAAGAAAGTTGCCGCTTACAAATTAAAGACTGTAATACCAGGTTGAAACTTGGGGCACTTTAGTCTAAGATTATTGAAAAGACGGTAACTGTTTATTGATAAACATAGAGTAAATTAAGAGTAAAGTTTGTACAGTACTAGTACTATTTAAATTATGCGCTTCGGCTATATTCGTTAAGCTTCAGAAATCCGAATGTATTTTAAAAATATCTATATCGAGTTGTTATTACACATAATCATTTCGTTTAAATTTAGATTAGGTCATCCAATTTAAAAATAAAAGTATAAAGTGTAAAAAGAGTTAAAAGTGTAAAGCCGAAGCGCATAATTTAAATAGTAGTACTGTTCCTATTATAGCCTGTATCAAAGTGTAAAAAAGAACACAATACTAGGAAATAAGGAAAGAATATAATCAAAACCAAAAAAGTACCCTACTTCAGTCTACGTTTGTTGAAAGACGGCAATGGATTTAATTCATGTCTAAGGTAAAATAATCTTTTTAAGGGGCCATGTATGCTAAAATACGTCAGCAATATACTGTTTTTTTCATACAAAGCAATTATGGAACTTGGCGACAAAAGTACACAAGATTAACATTAATATGCTTTATAAGACTAGTGTTTCCGAAACTCGATTCATTTCACTTTGCTCGATAGAAAAAAATCAAAAAGTTAACCCTTTTTTGAAAACAAAACCCAACTGTCTACTTCAATTATGAAAATATCGACACCAGATTTAACATAAACATAGATAAGTATTATACCTAAAACATAACTGTTTCAGTTTTTATATAAAGCTAAAGTTAGTAGTAGTAGAGAGTAGTGAGTAGAGTAGTAGTAGACAAAAATATTTTTTTTTTAAACTTGTTTCTTTTATGTTCTCAAACTTATGAACTTAGTTACGTAGCACGTTTTATGGACTTAGTTTCCCATAAAACATTACGTAAATTGAAACAGAAGTTTCTTTAATGCCGTAACCCATTAAGAGGTATACAGAGTTGCAACCATCTACCTACCTACGATTATCCGAAGATACTGAGTCCCATAATGTGATAGACGGTAAAGCTATCGCCAACTGAGTATTTATTAAATCACAAGCAACGTCGCATTGCTCAGAAAATTGTATAAACCCAGTATTCGAATCGGACCAGGGATTCAACTCCAACACTGGATACTTAGGCCACAGAGGCGACGAATGTTGATAAAGATGGCCATAGAATTTTAGAACTGACAGTATCTTGACAGTAAGTAAAACATACTTAATACGTACATAAATAATTGATTGGTCATTTTAACTGTTATTCTGGGTTAATGAAAGCACCTTGAGCAGGTGTAAGGTTTAACAAACTTCCCGATGTACAGCAAACTCGTACTCTTCAATAATGAGTTATATACTTACTCATTATTGAAGAGTAGTAAGGGACAGCGCCCACTTGCAAGGCGCAATCGCATTGCAAAGCATACTGAGGCGGGCCGGGCCGCATCGCATCGACGGATTTCTGTTAGTTAGCACCAAACAGATAGAAAAAAATCCAAAAAAATAGAGAGGCGACTTGACGTTAAAATCGTTAGTATGGAAAGTGACGCCTCTAGTAATTGTCATACAAAAATTTAGCGTTAAAAATGTCACCAGGGCTCTATCTATTCACAATAATGATATTAAGGTTTTTGGTGATTGTAGGCTGTATCATGGAACGCGCGGGGTGCACCGCGGAAATCCACGCCGATTCACCCCAGCACAGTGGTCTATAAAAAATTTATGAAAGTGATCTAGTCGAAATATTGCGCTGCGATGCGCCCGGCCCGGCTCATCCAAATTCAAATCCTTAAAACTGCAAAACACCGATTCCATTCTCTTCATACACCATTGCCTACCACTGTCGGCAATTGAATAGCCTATCAGATCGATAACAAGATTTACAATCTAAAAATTTTTCACAAACATAAATTTACAATACCTGACATGTTACCTGGAAATGGCGGTCGGGTAACGAGGAAGCTAATAGCTTAGCTAAGTTCGCATTAGAAGGAACCAAATTATTTTTATTATAACGAATGGCAAACAAGCAGATAAGCGGAATAAGCCTTCCTGCCTGGCAGCTCGAAAAGGCGAGCATAGGTTTACTGTCAGTGACACCGTGACGTTTGACCTGGTAGAGTTTCGCAGTGACTCGCCCGTATTGGTACCACCGTCTTCCCTATTCCTGCCGACATAACGTCGTAGCGTTTTTCTTGAGGCCTAACATCCCGGCTTCAGCTTGGCAATACTCCATTACTATCTTTAGTGTCTCTAGGTGACGTGAATTTCGTACGATCAGGACGTACGTGTCGTATGGTCACGGTGCTAGTAACGCTAAGCCTATGTTCGCCTAGGAGCCTGGACCAACACAGCGTTGTGCATCTGCCTACCTCTTCGGGGATATGGGGATTTATTAACTTATTTTCCCACACTGCTAGAGACTTTTCGGAGCCTCATGTTCTCGTTGATGTGCAACATAAAGTGTAAAGTATGTAGGCCATCAAACTAGTAGATACGACACGAATTTTGCAAATAATTACATTCAAAACCAGTCCGACAGAACATCTGTAGATTTGTGGAACGTAGAAAGCACGTGCTTATTATTAGATATTTAAATATTCTAAAACCGTACGAAATAACCGCTCGAAAAGGGTGTGTCGTTGGAAAATGTTTCGTCATTGATATAATATTAATCCTATTAATATTGTACGAAAGTTTATCATTCGGTGGTAAATTTTAAAATAATACAAGATAATGCTTTCGGTTATAGCCCTGTACTATTTTTACTTGGGTCTCCGGATTCGAGTAGGGATAAAAAGTAGCCTGTGTCACGCACTATTAATCATCGTTCTTTGCAACGTGAAAAAATGAATATATAAAAGAATAAAAGAACGAAAAAAATTTCAAACGCAATTTTCGCACAAAGTTTGCGACGGTCTGAACCTATATAAACCAATTTATACAACTTGTTTACAAACGCGTAAAACAAGTATTAAGTATAAAAAAAAAAGTTAAATCGTGATAAAATTTATGTCACCTACAAATCTTTAGCTAAATTCCCAATAAAGGACCTTCATTATCCGCTCGCTTTTGGCCCAGTAGCGTATTAAAGATACAGAAAAAATACACTAGCCCGGTAAAAAAGACTATAATACCAGGCTGAACCTTGTACTTTATCCCAAGTTTATTAATAAGATCTGGATATAAGATTAGATATCTGTGGTCTAGCGGTTCAGTTGTTAGACTTGACTGCATGAGGTCCCGGGTTCGAATCCCACGTCGGGCAACAAAAAGAAAATTGGGTTTTCCCAATTTTCTGATAAAAAAAGTTGCTCGGGATAGGATAGGTATGTGCCTGGTTGGCGATAGACTTGCCACCTATCACATTGTGGAACTTAGTATCTTCGGCTAGTCATGGGTGCCCTGGTTGTGCCTCTGCCTACCTCTTTGGGGATATGGGCGTGAAGATGCTTTTTTTTAATAAGACGATAATAATTTCCCCGTTTTGGAGTATGTTGAAAAATCATTTAAAATCTTAATAGTACAGGTTTCCTCGTAGACTTTCATCGCTTATTTCTATCAAGCTGATTTTTCCACTACGCAATTCATAGGACACAATGTAAGTGGTAAGCTATGCAAATGTTAGCTAACAAATAAAAAAAATAGCTGGTTAGTTTCTTTAGTAGTTCTGGTAGTTTACTTTTCGGGACCTTGTTTACGATACATGTTGGAGAGAGGGTGCTCACTTACGAAACCTTATATTTTGTAGCACAAACATTTTTCAGGTTATTTAGATAATTATCTCGATAATTAACAAAGAAAAATACGGTTAGTAATACATTTTTGAAATTCGTCAAATCAAGATATTTTATCCTTGCTACCCAGAGGCGGATTAAATGACGAGAGCATCCTAGGCAAACACCTCTTTGGTACCCCTCTGTTAGAGATAACTAGGTAGACCACTGAACACGTGTACTTAGGCATGAATGAAATATGTGGTGAGAGTGAAGAAAGCAGGAAGGGCAGAGAAACATGGAAATCCATGATGCTCCTCTAGAAACAGATCTGACTGTGTATGTATTTTGACATAAACTTTAATTTTGTTATTTTTTTTCTTTGTTCGGAAAACTGCCGCGCGCTCGCTTCTTTGTAATCTCGCGCCCCTAGGCAGGTGCCTACTTTGCCTTAGGGATAATACGCCTGTGTTGCTACCCTATTAAGTTACCATTTACCAACACTACTGTAAGGAGAACACTTGGGCGTCTAGTCAAAAGGAAGCTATTCACGAAAAACAGCTTGATAGTAATAAGTGACGAAAAGACTTTCCCTGTGTTGGTCCGGGCTCCTTTGTAGAATAGACCATCTGCCTTCCTATGCCAGGCAGCTCGTAAAAGCCAAGCATAGGCTTGCCGTCACTAGCAGCGTGACATCTGACTAGGTGGTAGAGTTTCGCAGCGACTCACCCGGATTGGTACCACCGCTTTACCTATTCCTGCCGCCATAACGTCATGACGTGTTCCGGTTCGGAGGGTAAGGTAGCCGCAAACTTTCTTTTGCTCGAGGCCTAACATCCCGCCCTCTGGTTGGCAACGCACCATTACCACCTTTGGCATCTCTAGGCGGCAAGAATTTCTTACCATCAGGAAATCCGTCTGCTTGTTTGCCTTCCAATGTCATAAAAAAAACAGATCCTGTACTATATAGTATAACCCTAGTACTGATAGTTAAAGCTACGGCTATATAATGGAAACTTTTAGTGTTCATGGTTTTGTCTTTGTGTCACAGCTGACCGCACTATGGTGTTTGTTATTCATGTCAATGCATACAAGTTTGCGACGCATGTTGTGGATTTAACGACGCGACGGCTCTTTACGACCCCATTGGAACTGTGTGATCCTACATTTAATGGTGTTAAGAGGTTTCTTTTATGGCAAAAGTCACCGAACAAGCTTGTTGCTTCTCTAATGAGATAAGCGTTGCTTATAGCCAACAAAGATGTTGTAGGTGCGTTGCTGCTATGTGGTCGGGGTGTTAGGCCAATTGTGCAAGTCTACCGGCTACTCTGACCTCCAGACAGAACATAACATTAGCATAATGGCACCAGGAATGGGCAAAAAAAGGTATCCTCACTCCCATATACCCTAAGAGGTAGGCAGAGGCACAACCAGGGCACCCATGATTAGGCGAAGACACTAAGTCCCACAATGTGATAGGTGCAAGCCTATCGCCAACCGGGCACATATCTAATCCCGAGCAACGTTTTTTTATTATAAAATTGAAAAAACTCAATCTTCTTTTTGTTGCCCGACCCGAGATTCGAACCCACGACCTCAGACAGTCAAGTGCAGCAACTGAACTGCTAGACCACAGAGGCGACAAATAGGCAAGCCGGTGGATGCCTACCCAGTCCCTATGTCACTATGGTATAACACTTAATGAAACACATCTGTCAACACTTACCGTTTTATTAATAGACATGGACTAAAAGTAGGAGAAAAAGTTAATATTATAGTCTGTAGCACATTGTAATACATACTATAAACACTAGGTTGAACTTTGGAGTATTTTACTCCGTATTTATTAATAAGACGGAAGAAGACAAACATATTTTTTCTCTTTTTTACGTAAGTAATCTGAAACAGACATCACAATAACTTATTATCAACCTATTAACGTGTCGCTTGTGTAAAACTCGTTTAAAGATAAAAAAATAATTTGCACTTTTGATCTACATTTAATGGACAAAGTAACTTCTTGGTGACTAAAGTCAGTATTAATCCTTATGCTCTCAAATAAAGCTTAAGGATTAATACTGATTTGAATACATTAGCTTTGTAGAATAGACCATCTGCCTTCCTTGCCAGGCAGCTCGTCAAAGGCGAGCCTAGGTTCACCGTCATTAACACCGTGACATCTGACTAGGTGGTAGAGTTTAGCAGCGACTCGCCCGGATTGGTACCACCGCCTTACCTATTCCTGCCGCCATAACGTCATGACGTGTTCCGGTTCGGAGGGTAAGATAGCCGGTAAACTTACTTTTGCTCGAGGTCTAACATCCCGGCCTCAGGTTGGCAACGCACCATTACCACCTTTAGTATCTCTAGGCGGCGTGAATTTCTTAACATCAGGAAATCCGTCTGCTTGTTTGCCTTCCAATATCATAAAAAAAACATATTTTTCAGAGATAAAAATGGTTACCCTGCGCCTGTCTTAGGATATAGATATGGTATCGCGGACTTTTTTGTAGGTATAGCCAGCGCATGGGATGTATCAAGTAAGCAACCGAAAGTCTTTTATTTTTGATGGCGTCACAAAATATGGAATTTTATCTTAAATACAAATACTTAATTAGAATGCACTGTTTAAATAAACCTACGAGATTAAATTACCTAAGCAACAGTAAAAACCACATCAAAATTCGTTGCGCAGTTTTAAAGATCTAAGCATACATAGGGACAGATAGCGGAAAGTAATGATTGATTGTCCCACAAAGAGACAAGCTTGTACGAGGGTAGATCCAAAAGTTCTAAGCCCGACCAAGAAAATGAAAGAAAAGTGGGTCTAAATTTATTTTTATTTTTCGACATAGTCACCATCTAGCTCAACACACTTCTTTCGCCTGACCTGCAACT
>NJDC01000632.1:150219-181830 GCA_002245475.1 Calephelis virginiensis | reverse complement strand
CACACACACACAAGGTCAGCTGTTACAGTTGTCTATAGACGAAGTTAGTCTCATCCTTTCAAGTATCAGCACAACCACATAATTGTGAGTTATCCTACTACTATAATAAATGCGAACGTTCGTTACTCTTAGACTTAAAAAATGGATTTAGGTTATCATTTTCATACAAACTTTTATCCTACATTATAAACCTTTGGAATGTGTCTTTAGCTGTACAATTATATCGAATTTTATCAAAATTCGTCTTCCAGTGAAAGCGTAACAAACAGACAAATAGATTTCAAATTTAGAGTATTAGCATGGACTTAAAAATCTCCTTACTAATAAAACTCACCCGCCCGTTAATCTGGCGTGCAACTACATTTTTTGTTAATAAAAGTGAAGTTACACATCAGATCAACGGTCGCGTAAGTTTTATTAGTAAGGAAATGTAATATAATTTACAAGATTGTACAATTTAAATTTGCAAGCCAAGACGCGGGTAGAAGCTAGTCTTACAAAAGTCACATAGATCACATACGTGTAAAATCGTTTTCAATTTCTACAGCCTGCTAAGACTTAGTATCGACTCCCCTAAGACTTTCCCATTAGCAATTTTAAAGCACGCATATTCATTATCTTAGCCAACACTAGCATTCACAGACGGCAAATAAAGGCATTGCCACACGTTTGCTTGATCACCATGTTATTAGAAATTAAGACAAACGTAAAAACCAGTAAACTGTGTGCGCGTAGAAAGTGTAAACGCGCCTTGTTTCTTAATCAGTAGGGAGAAGATATTAAATTATATTATTGTAATTATGAAAGCATTTAAAAACGTATATTAAATTACGGATACATTGTAAATGCATTTAGTTTCTGAATTTTTATTGTCTTTTTATTGTTATCATTGAGCATGAACGTGAAATCTTTATCTCTACTAATATTTTAAATACGAAAGTGTATGTATTTCGACTAAAAACGGCTAAGGTGATTTTATTAATAAATATGTACTTAATTAATTGGAGATATTTATTAATAAAAAAATAGGCTACTTTTTATCTTGGTATCATGATAGGTTGCTGCAGTAGAGCGGTAATCCAAAGACCAAAGTCATAAATACATAGAATAAAATGTTCCAAGGTTTATATTCAATAATATTGATATATCTATACTTATAAATATAAAAAAAATGTAGAAAAGTTAATTCTGTATATTGAAGATATTTAAAAAATAAGGCTGCAGGCGAAAAAAAGGCAAGTTTACAAATTTGTCTGTCTTTCTGTCTGTCTGTCTGTACCCGTAGACAGTAATGAAATTTAGATGGCTAGTACTTTATGTTCTGAGGAATGTTATAGGCCACTTCTTATCCTATGTACTAAAGAGAGAGTGTAGTTACTTGTTAGTGAGTGGTAAGAGTCAAAATATAAACTGAGCTATAATTAATTAACTCGTAGTTCGATTTTATTAATTCGTTTGTTTGTTTTTTAGTATTTGCTGTACAGATTGCTCCGTAGTATTTTCCAAGTCATAAGTTTCGTAGTTCAGAAATTACATGAAAACACTCAATATAAAGTGATCATATGACTTGAAATCCCAAATTCAAAGAAATATTTGAACATATAAGCAATTTTACATAAACGTACCTACACACCTTCACCTAAATGCCATTGCAGAGTTGGCAGAGGCATGGAGTTTCAAGTGAGAGAAGTTTTCCGGGTCGGTTAGTAGCTAATACTGAAATACATTTAAACTGAATTTCAAAGTAAACATGCTTACTTAAATTTTAAAGAAAGAAAAAATTTCGCCCCAGACAGGATTTGAACCTGTAACCTTTCGTCTCAAGCCGACGAATGCTCTAACCTATTGAGCTACTGAGGATCCTGTCTGGGGCGAAATTTTTTCTTTCTTTAAAATTTATAGAAATCTATCCCAAGCACAGGGCAAGTGCTAAAATAAAAATACGATGCTTACTTAAGTTATAAAAACAATATTTTTATCATACCGACCTAATTTTAAGACAAATCGCCTTTGGTCTGGTCTTACTGTGGCTACCTGAATTTCTGGTTCGGGTAACTCATATTTTTTGTTTAATTTTATAATATTAAACTTAAAAATTAAACAATTTCAATAATCCCCGACAAATCCTACATGTAATGTAGCTAAGGATCATCCCGATCACGTCAGCCTACAAACCGAAAAATCCGCATCGAAATCGGTCCACCCGTTCAAAAGTTATGATGCCATAGACAGACACATACACGCTCACACAACCACATAGATTTGAAAAACTTACACTCTTAAATTCCGTCGAAGGTTAATAATAATGTCGCCCGAGATCAGATAAATGTGCGTTTATAGATATATAGGTTTGCCACGATCAAAATGTGGATCTTAATATAGCAAGGTAGCTAATTTTGGGTGCCTTAAATGTTCCTTTGCCTACTCATGTGATACAGGCGTGAAAATACTTTTATCATACAGATCCTATTAAAGCCTACAAAAGAAAATATCCTTATCACCAAGTCATTATCTGTCACACTCAAAGGAAAATCCCCGAGAACAAAACAGACTCACCATGAAACGGTAAACTTGAACACATAATCATGTTTTCGGAGAAAGTAAACTATTTATTGCGAATAACTAACCGGTATCTATCATCTTTAAACGGTTTTCTGGTTCGGATAATTAACTCGATCAATTTATTGATATGGGAGCTTATACTTTTTATTTATTTTCTCGTTGCGTTGTTTCTAGTATTTAAGTATGAAAAATTAGCTTTACACATGCGTCCTCGAAGAGGTAGGCAAAGGTTTAACTAGGAAAGTCATGATTGGCCAAATGTGCTTACAGCCCCACAGTGTAAAAAGTGACAACAGCCAACCTAGCACTTATTCAATCCCGGGCAGAACTGTTGAAGTGAAAACTTTTTATGATGGGTATAACATGTTAAACTCACTTCAGGATACACTGGTAGAGGAAAACTACCGTGTGTTATCGCCGCATTTCATACTGTGATTTCTGTTTATCTATAAAATAGATCTGCTTACCTGTTATGTTTTTTTCTCAAACAAGATCAATTAAATGAATATTGTATTTTACTACATAAATGATAGATAGCGCTTTTATACGAATATAGCAATTCATGCAAAATTATTCCCTACCATTCCAAAATGTCTAAAATACACAAGGTCAAAGTTGTACTTCCGCCAACACTACTGGTACGCGTTGATATTTTAATTGGAAAATTTAAAAAAAACATTTTGATTTGCCCACTCCAGAAATCAAATCCGAGACCTCATATAGTCAACACCGGCACTAGACCACATGGACTAATAGCATGGACTATTAACTTTAGCTCTTCGATTAATGTGACCTTAATGTATAAACGTTACAAATAAATAAAAATACTAGAATATACATAAATGAAAATACATTTTTCTCGTCTATAAAAATCTCTTCAAAAGTGGAATAATTAAATGGTATTCAGAAATGCCTGCCCTACATCCGGCCGTAGCTAATTCATCAGAATCCGGAATTCTAATCGGCCAATGCGTCTTGAATACGTAAAGATAAATAAATAAAATTGTGTTGAGGTAGAAAAATGTGTGTCAGTATGTTGCGCTGACGTCCGGTCCGGGTGTAGTTTTATGCGTAGCTTCACTAGAGAGCCATTGCAAACAGTTTTTACTACTTTGCCGCCATAAAATTCTATCTTGTGTATTTTATTGACATTTTGCCATCGACAAAGAACGGGTTCAGGTATCAAGAAGTTTTTAAAAGTGGCTGTGACAAACGGACGGACAGACAGGCATGAATATATAAGGGTTTCATTTTCTCGCTTTTGGCTAAGGAACTCTAAAAGTGATGGTTATTGACACCAGAAAGTGTTGGTATTAAAACGATGAATTAGGTCTTACTAAAAGAATAGCAGATGAAATATTGTCAAAACAGACATACAATGCGAATGTTTATAGATTGACCCGGGGAGACCTAGGCTGACATTCCACTATCAAATCGCTCGAATATTACGCGAGGGTGGTGACAAGAGTCTCCAGTCTTTCTTTTCCGAAGATTGTTTCCAAATTTGTTTAACTAACTTTAAATGTGTAAAAAGTCTTTAATGTGCTTGGAAAGTTTGTGTTTTGTTGTAACAATGTATATATTGACTCGTGAACATAAACATATTACTTCTTACCCTTTGAAATCAACCTTACCTTCCTTTCCCGTGAAGGAATGTGTAGATGAAACTGAATTGTTTAACTTCCAATTAAAAAAGAGACCTTTTTATTTCACTTTTGAGAAGGATGCGGAATAACCCACCGAAGTAACAATATCGAATGCCAGGTACCACGATCCTTGCAGATTTGCCTAATTTCCCTCATATTCATTACTTATTTCATACAAATATGCCGGTTTTGGAGTCTCTTGACACGATCTTCGGATAACACCCTAGCGATTTGGTCGTAAAATGTCAACCAAGGTTTTCCCGGGCACCAATATTCATACTCTTTCGCATTATATATCTGTAACAAAGTTTAACCGTAGTAAAACTGCAAAAAAGGCGCTTAAATTATGCGATTATAGAAGAATGCAAAAAGAGACATGGTCAAACCAGAATAAGAATAAACATGTTTCTCTCTCACAATAGGCAAAAATTAAATTTAGGCTTAGAGTTTAAGCTTAAAGAGAATTATGGTGCTGTTTATAAGAAATTGGTGCCAATTTAAGGTACAAACTTGTGTTTGCAATCTAATCATTATTTTTTACAAAAGTAGCTAATAATTCTGAGATGGTGACACATATATTTTATCTTTATATTACTAGTAGTTTTGAGTTATAATTTAGTTAGTTTCTTTAATTGTATTTAGCTCATAAACCATTAGTCGGATCTTGATAAAATAAAAATGGGGCCAACTCGGTATCGCGACCGACGTTTTCGAAAAATAATCATTAAAATCGATTCGTTATTCGAATCACAAAACAAACTTACAGAAAAATGCAGTCAAATTGCCAACCTCCTTTTTTTGAGTCGGTTAAAAATAAAATAACATTTATAAGTGTATAACATTTACCATATATAGACGTGAGGCCCATCAATGAAGAAAAGTGAGTTGTAGATTAATCTTACTAACCGTTTTTTACCAACTGTCATCGGTTACCGCAAGATAATGGTAGGTGTGTGAAGCAATGTGTTCAACCGCTCTATTATGCCGCTTTTACTTTTTAGTTGTAGCGGTCAAAATCTTACTCTCGTTTCTGTTTAAAAGAAACTAGCTGCTTGCTCGCGACTTTGTCACCGTAGAATTGTTATGATTTTCATATAAACTGTAATCCTCTTTTATCCTTTGGGTTTTGATTTTGAAAAAAATAGCCTTCCTTCGAACTCAGATCTATAGCTGTATGCATATAAAATTTTATCAAAATCGGATCAGCACTTTAGCTGTGAAAGAGCACCAGACAGACAGACGCAGTAATGAAACTAATAGTAAAATATTATATATGTTAATTAGCTAAAGTTGCATATGGTTTTGCCCACGTTTGAACCTATATTTTCCACGAATCTGTTTACATTAACATAAATTAAAAGCAAAAAAAACTTTTTAGAAAAAGCTGTTATTTAGAGCTGTTATTTAGACGCTCTAAAAAAAAATATTTTTTTTAAATATTGACTATGAACTTACACAACTTATATGGTCATAAAAGCTAGTATCCAATTATTGATTTCTGCAAAATCTGCTAAGTTTAAATTAATCAAAATTCAATTTAATTTAAAATTGACAATCGCGACGAGGTTGTTAGTTCATAGTTAATATTTTTAAAGAAAAAAGTTATTATATTCTTTTTAGAGCGTTTAATTACTAAAAGCTTTTTCTAGAAATATTTTTTTGCTCTTAATTTATTTTACACTTTTTAGTTATCGCAAGGCTTCTTAATCTGTTCATCTCATTCAACGCGTCATTTTTACTAAACCGTATACCGGTTAATTTCAAACAATCTAGCTCTTCAACAAGCTTATAATTTTGTACTATTTGTTGACCCTCACAGAGCTCCGTTAAGAAGGGTAAGAGCTAATATACAACAAGGTATGCCTGGGTGCCGTGAGATGGTACGTTCATGACATCATATTACACCCCGGTGCCACTCAGCCCTCGGCACGGCCTCACCTTGACTTGGGTGTTCGGAAGAATGCATCACTTATTTCAGTTTAAAACTTACTTATGCCCGACGAAACACAGTTCCCGGTTTGATTTTAGAGTTGTCCTTCTACTATAAACGTTGCAGACCAATGCTGATGATGGCCAGCCCCCCAAATCACACGAATCAGTTTTTTTTATTAAATTTTTTTATTTCAAATTTCAAATTTATTCAAAAATTTAACACGAAAACATAATTTAACACAAAATTTGGTAGTTCCAGCGGTTTCCACACTAGGCTGCGCCTGTGTCGTGGCGACCATATTTCATTATTGGATTTACTTTTTCTTAATTTTACAGGGCATCCATAGTTAAATTATTATTTTTAAATTAATCGATATTTATTAAATATAAGTGTGTGTGTATGTATGTGTGTGTGTGTGTGTGTGTGTTGTGTGTACGTACGTATGTAATCAATTAATCAATCGATGTTGGTCCCGGCTTCTGAGCAGAATAGACCATCTGCCTTCTTGTGCCAGGCAGCTCGTAAAAGGCGAGCACAGAGGCTGCCGGTCACTAACACCGTGACATCTAACTAGGTGGTAAAGTTTCGCAGCGACTCGCCCGGATGGGTACTACCGCCTTACCTATTCCTGCCGCCATAACATCAGCGCTTGCCGTTGACACGTTCCGGTTCAGAGGGTAAGGTATTCGATAAACTTCTTTTTGCTCGAGGCCTAAGATCCCGACCTAAGGGTGGCAACGCACCATTAACACCTTCGGTATCTTAGGCGGTGTGAATTTCTTACTATCAAGAAATCCATCTTCTTGTTTGACTTCGAATATCATAAAAAAAATTATACAAGCTTTAAAAGTTTTTAAAACAATTTTTTCTCATCGAACGCTTTCATTACGGGAAAGCACAAAAACTTCAATAGTAATAATAAAGTATTTAGTATATATTGGATTTAAAGTGATGTCACATCATTTTCTTATTATTTTCAGCAAGCCCTTTCATGATACCCTTATTGTAGAAGTGCATTAAAAATAAATACTGCGCCATCTTAGATGGTTGGCTATATTGGATTTAGAAAGACGTTAAATTATTTTTCGAGTTGCTTTCAACGAGCTCTTTCATTTGGAACCCCCATTGTAGAAGTGCATTAAAAATAAATATTCCGCCATCTCAAATGGCCCACGATATTGGGTTTAGAATGACGTCACATTATTCGTCGAGTTGCTCTTAACCCGCCCTTTCATTTGATGCTCATATTGTAAGCTCGAACGATTGCAAAACCTTTGCAATCGGTTTATTTACGGCCTTCGCAAATACGATCACGTATCGCAATACCGCGTCCAACTAAAATGGCTTCCCAGTCGTCAGCACAGAAATATTCATCTGTTGTGTCTCCTTTTTAACATATTTTTTAACCCTAATGCTCCAAAATATTTGAAAGAGCGTTTCCATTTCCTTCATCCTCCGGGTTCCCCTTGTCGTCCTTCCGTAGCTGCACTTTTACGTTTTCCTACTCATAACTCCAGTTTTTATTCCCACTCTTTCACAGTACATGCTATAAGGCTATGGAACTCCATTCCCCTTGACATTCGAAATAGTAAATCCATAACCTAATTTAAAAATCGTTTCAAACTGTTTTACTCCTCTAGTCCATAATGGTAGCACTTGTTGTAAGGATTTAACTATTAGTAGGTATGACATTTATATTAGTTTTTTTTATCTTTTTTATGTTATTGCAAATACATATTAGTATTAAGTAAGTATTTATGTAGAATAGTTTATAATTTTAATTAGGTTGTTTTTATCTCTTTAATCTTAAGCTTGTACACTGTCTACCTATCGCTTTTTTTTGTATCGTTTTTCTCTATCTTAGGTTAGCTGTAAGATATCTCTTGTAAGATAAGCTCGCCTTTTGTACAATATTTATATTTGTATTTTCTCACATTCAATTCTCTATTACGTGTACAATAAAGTGTAAAATAAATAAAGTTAATGTGCATTAAAAATAGCTATTCCGCCGGCTTAGATGGTCCAACATATTGAATTTAGAAAGACGTCACATTATTTTTCGAGTTGGTCTCAAATAGCCCTTTGAGATTATAAGTATCAAATATACTCATATTGTTTAAAGTGCATTAAAAATAACTATTCCGCCATCTTGGATGGTCTGCCATGTTGTATTTAGAATGAAGTTACGTATTTTATCGTGCATTGTTATCCAAACTAAACGTGTATTCAAAATTTCAGCTCAATCGGTTAGAAGAAATCTACTTCAAAATTGAGTTCAAAGATTCCAACTGAACTAACATACATACATTGCAAGTTAAAAAAAAACTTTTAATAAAAAGTTTTAATAAAAACTAGCCGTGTCCTCTTGCAAGGTTTGTTTATTGCAAATATTTTAAAAATGGATTCAATTTTAAGTCAAAACAGAACATAAAAATTTGTTTTCGCATAAAAGGTTTTTGTACACCTTGCTATAAAGTTCTGATTAAAAAACGGTGGTTAAGTTTTATGATTAAAAAAACACTAATATCTCCTAATATTAATAGTCAGCAATATTTCTTTAACTACTTGACTACGTCTACGCAACATTAAAGAAAATTATAATATTTTTAACAATTTTAAGATAATATAAAATCTAAAATCTAAGATAATTGATCCAAAAATGTTGCTCTGTGTATTTAAAACGGACAAACTAATTCCACAATAACTCCAGTTGCCTATCCCACTGACCTGAAATATCTTCAATATGCCAGCTTGGCCTTTTCAGGTCATATTTCCGTTTATACGCAAATATATATATATACAACAAAGTCGGGTTTTTTGTTTATTGTCGAGATCAGATGGAACAATTTTCATGGTTTTTGATTCGTTGGATTTCTCTCCGCCCCGAATAGCAGAATACATCTTTAAAACAATAATAACAAAAAAATGTTATGAAAAATTAATTGAAATTCGTGATAGTTGAACCAATTAGTCTGAAATTGATGGAGAGGCAGCTTAGAACTAAGAACATGGGGTACATTTTATCCCTTACAACAGCGAAGAAACTCATTTGAATTTTTCCCATACAAACTAAACGGGCGGAACGAAGGTTGCCGGAACAGCTAGTTTCTTATAAAAGACCGCGGTGAATTAGTTTACAATTATGTATTCTAAACTAAAAGTAGCCTAAGTTACTTCTTATCTCATCAGCCAATTACTAGCAAAAGCCCCGTTTAACAAACAAAAAGACAGACAGACAACAAAAATGACAAAAACGTTATTTAGGTATATATACTCGTATACAATACATCCTTGTAATTAAAGAAGTTATTTTAATATTGTAATCAATCCAATTTTATTTATTTGTAAAGATTTAAAAAATCACATTTCAGTTGCCCGTCCCAAAAATTGAAACCTTGACTTAACATAGTCATGGCCACTAGACCACAGAGACGACTAGATAACAAAATCTTCATCTAGTAAATAAAGTTATTGGAATATCACAATCATACTAGTATAAGTCACAACTAGATATAGGGTCACAACCCGGATTTGGACAATCACTTTCTCTCATTGCCCTGCATCGTCCAGTTCCATGCTGAAAAGCCTCCTCTGCCTCCGCCCTGATGACATGACATGTCCTCTAAATGAAATATATTACAAAAAAAACTCTTGAAATGAAACCTTAGTGCATTTGGCAATGTATCCTTCAAGATACGTTATTCGTGAAAATAATCTTAGAACGTATCTTGAAAGATACATTTTGTTTGTTAGATTACGAAGCGAGACGTTACTAGTTATATTATTTTATTACGTCATAGGACAAATACGTACATAATAAGTATAAAAACACAAATTCATAATGTATTTTTAAAATATAAGCTATGAAAAACAAAAGTTCTTGCCCTTTTCCGCGGAAAAGTATTAAACCGTTTCGACAAGTTTGACAATTTTTGATATAATCCGCTATCAAATATTGTCAAATGTCACTATGACGCGTTTGGAAACCTATTATTTTTAAAATAATAATACTACGTTTGGTTTTAATCGAACACCATTTTTGATATATTTTTTTTAAAAATGGTAGTATCTTCCAAGATACATTGTCAAGAAAAGGGACCACTAACTTTGAGACGGACTTTTTTGTAGCGGCTTACTGTCGACAGTGACCACTTACTCGTACAATACAATACCATAACAGTAACTCTCTCTGGTCCACCAAATACAGAGAAATTTCAAATACTTAAAAAAACATAAATTATATACATAAAGGCAGCCTAATCGCAAAGTCAGCGATTCTTCCAGGCAACCCTTGAGTATGGAACAAGATTTGCCGGAATACTGTCTAATGGTGCTCTTAAAAATATAAAAATGCATCTAATAAATCATCATCCTAAAAGCAGAAGCCTGTTTTAATTAGAGGTACTTATTACAATTTAGAACACTGTACCATCAGCTGGAACGATGAATGACCAGAAAATTGAATGAATAATTTACAGTGTTGTTATAATTTTATTGTGTCATAGTTTAGGAATTCGTTCTAACCATCTTTACATAAGTTATAGATCCTGAATCGGAGTGTCGAAATGAGTAGAACAAACAATGTGATAGTTTCCGCTGCAGATAGCGAAAGCCTATGTTGACATATTGGAAAGTTGTTACCGGCTGTAAAAAACTGTTTAAACTTTAGCCAAAATAAAATTTTAATCATCTATTTTTACCAGTATTTTAATATAAAAGATGTTAGTTTTGCTGAAAGAACAAGTCCTGGTTAGAGTCCCGGTGGGGCAACAAACAGAAATCGGACAAATAAAAATGTATCACGCGTAAGCGGATGGCCCACTTTTGCTATTTTTTTTTTTGTTAAAAATGTTGCTCGGGATTGGATATGTGCCCGGTTGGCGATATGCACCTATCACATTGTATGACTTAGTGTTTTCGGCTAGACGTGAGAGCCCTGGTTGTGCCTCTGTCTGCCTTTTCGGGGATATGGGCGTGAAGATACTTTTTTTGTTTTCTTAATTATGGTCAGAAGAAGGTTCATAGACAAAAATTCAACATGCAGTTATGACAGGACAACGTCTATCAGTTCAGATATTTGTGATAAATGGACGTAGAAATTATGAAGTTGGATATCATACTATAAAAGGACATACTCCTCATTATGTGTATAATGGCACAATATGTTAGTGCAGGCTTTTGAAAACCTGTTAATATCACAGGAATCTAGAAAATACATTCTTCTAAAACATCTCTTACTTCATTGGTTTTAAAGTAGTTTTTATCACATTTTGAGGGTAATACAAAACATTTTCCATTCATTACTGCCAATGAATAAAAATGTACTGTATCTGTGCTAGATAAGATTGAAATTTCTTTGAAGATAAGCGAAAACTTGTGCTAGTTTGTTATTGAACGTTTTCTTCCTCGTGCACGATGTTCATATTGAAACAAAAGTTGGCCGTGGCGACATCATTAAGAAACCGGATCCTAAACGTAGTGCGATGAGGTTTCATTGACGGCTTTTATCTTATACGTAGACGCCATTTTAAAGAGACTCTCCACTATACTACTTAGTAATGGATAGTGTTTCATGTCAGTGGAAATACGGTTGTTTAGAAGGTCTTCTTATAGTGGGTAACTATATGTAAGATGTTATGGTATGTTGGGACATTTATATGGATTGCTGTTGTGACGCCCTGTCGACTGATTGCTGTTCCATCAATCTCTTGCCTCGTACATTGATTACTTAAGATGCCGGCGGAGGCTTAAACTTTTTGAAGTTACGCTCGTTATGTAGTTTATATTTTTGCGAAGATATTGATATTCGAATAAGTTAATCCAAGCGGATTAAAAGAGCAAAAAACTGACTGAATCCAATGTCATCTACATACACGAAAAATAAGTATTTCCCTCTGTCATAAGATCCAGACTTGGTGGCAATGAGACCTCCTCGGAAACGTAAAATATAAAGTCGTTTCAGAAATGACGGGGAAATCGATTAACGTAGGTACATATATATTGTATTGTATAATAAAGGTATATATTGTACATAATCATAGTAGTTAGGTATACGATTTGCAAATTTTGCATGTTATTTTTCCTGGGCGTTTCGTTGCCAGACTCGTGTTACCACACTCTTTTTCTATATCTTATTATCACTTTTTTGTTATTTTATAGAAGTAGCTTATGTTTAGTGTTAGGTTAGATTTCTAGTTGTTTTGTTTTTATAAATGATTCGAACAAATGATGGAACGTTGAACTTCTTTGGATACTAATGTACTCACTTCTATATTTATGATAATAATTAACATCTAAAATAACTCGAGATATTTAATTTTAGCACTCTTCAGTGTATGCGACAAATGTTCCACTGTAACAAAAACGAAATTTAATTTGCAAAAAAATCTCATTTAGTAGTGTTACATAGAATCGTGTAGCAACAAACTATCGGACTTATCTATGAATGTAATCGATAGGCCATTTAAAAAGACAACGCATAATTTAATTTATTAATAGCTCAACTAACCAAGCGTAGAAGGTTGCGAATTAATTTCTGTGTTAGGACAAATCTTTCTGGAAAAACTTTAGAAATTGTATTTTTAAAAAGCTATTATTTATAATTTAATCTTAATTAAACGTCTTAAAAATATTCTACAACAAATGATTTTCATTTAATTTACTTGCAATTATTTTTTTTTTATTTCATTTCATTTAACTATTCCCTGTGTTGGTTCGGTTCTATCTCTTACCATCAGGAGATCCGTGTGCTTGATCGCTGACATCTAACATAAAAAAGTTGAAAGTTGCGTATTCAATTTCTGTGTATGGTCAAGTCTTCCTGAAAAAAAAATGAAAAAGATGATAACATTTAAAAAAACATTTTTTAAGAGTTTAATCGGAATTGAACGCCCTAAAAATAATCTGCAAAAAATATTTCATTCAATTCAATTCTAATTTATTTATTTTTATTGCATTTCATTTAACTCAATATCGTTTCATTTTAAATCTACAATAAAAAGATTGAAACATTTATTTCATCTTTTCATACCAGTCTTTCTCTAATTCCATATCAAATACCATCCCAATTGAGTTCATCTACTTAACTGACTAATTAAATTTGCATACGTATACCTTTATTTACATAATATCATACGTGAATAGATATTGAAATATTTTAATCTCCCAACATAAATAATTAACTATTTTTTTTCTAATATGAATTTCACTTTCAACTAAAAGTTGTCTTATTAATTTAGATGTATCATTAAAAAGTAGTAAAAAATGTACCGAGTGTCGTGTCATTTGATATAGAAGATTAAAATGACACTATACCTAAAGCTGTTTAATGAAAACGAAAGCTTCATCACAGCTATTTTTTATTTGAATAAAAGTTGAATGAAGTGACCAATCGCCTTTGTGGTCTAGAGTTCTGGTGCTGGACTTGAGTTCACGAGATTATCGATTCGATTGGGGCAACAAAAATAGGTTTTTTTATTATTATTTTAAACCGAAAAAAAAGGTTAGCCGCGATTGGACAACTGTCCCATTGGCGACAGGCTTACCACTTATTATATTATGGGAATTAATAACGTTGCCAAGGCTAGTCGTGGGTGCCCTAGTTGTATTTCCGCCTACCACTTACAGGGGATACAGTAAAGTTAAAATATTTTTAAATTACTTAATAAGAGAAGGTTCTCATTTCGATTATATGGTTTTTGTGTTTGTTATGTAATTACTTAGCCGACCGACCGATTTTGATAATGCTTTTTTAAAAAGTAAGTCGAAAAAGAAAGTAAGTTTCGTAAAAGTAAAAAAGTAAGTAATTTTGAGATGGTTCCATACTAATGTTATCATGATCTGTTTAGTAATTTATGAGTAAGTGAGTGTTAATGCAAGTTACCCTCTGTGTGTGCCAAATTTCATGTAAATCGGTTCAGCAGTTTTTGCGTGAAGACAAACAGACAAACTTCCGGATTTACGATATTAAGATAATGCATTGATGAGGTCGTCAACATAACAAAACTTTCAATTTCTATTTATTTATTTGTAGAAGTAGGTACTGTCAAGGTCTTTAGGATTACATTATAAAATAACGACTTTTCTAACCCTAGTGGCGTATAAGCTTTGTTTATGAAAAGAAAATGCATTAACAAGTGTGACTCGAAACTAAAAGTAGGATGACAATAAAACTGATCTCGGACCATCTCGGAATCATTAGCTATTATTCAAAAAACAATATCAAATCGCGACTTGATACCTAAAAAAAAGATTTAGTGGGTTTCTGCGCTTTTACTGCGATAATAACTATTAAAACCGTTAACCAAAAAACGTACTCAAATAATAGCGAGGTACTTTAGAGTCTGCAACAAATTCACTCTCTATCAATAAACTTTCCAAAGAGGCGAATGGAGGAGATATCTCTTTGTAACTCAACGATGGTCATTACTCAGGATTGTTGTAATTTGCATAATACTCGTAGCATTATCAAAGAGATAGCAGATTGCTCCTTTGGCACGTACATTGTGAAATATTGTTTGCAAACATTTAATCGGAAACTAAGCTAGAATAAATAGGTATTAACAAAAATATACTCTTGTGAAAAGCTTTTGTTTTTGAGAGCTTTTTCCAGCAGTAGACTTCAGAAATACTATTTTTGTTTTATGATATTGGAAGGCAAACAATCAGACGAATTTCCTGATGGTAAGAAATTCACGCCGCCTAGAGACATCAAAGGTGATAATGGTACGTTGCCAAACTGAGGCCGGGATATTAGGCCTCTAGCAAAACTTACCCTCCAAACCTAAACACGTCGACGTTATGGCGACAGCAATAGCTAAGGCGGTGGTACCTATCCAGGCAAGTTGCTGCGAAACCTAGTTGGATATTACGGTATTAATAACTTTCAAAACCGGGTTTCAAAAAGGAAATTTGTTTTTTTCCAATTATCTAATAAAAAAAACGTTTCATCGTGTGTGTACTTAATATTTTGGTATATTATCCTAATTAATTTTGTTGTTATATGTGTGTTGATGTTTATTTATTACGCTACATATATACCTAATAGTAAGGTTTAAACGTGTTTGCAAAGGGTTTTTTTTTTCTCAATTTAACTTATAGAGAGAGGCGTAGTTAAAGCTTATAGAGAGAAGATTTTTGCAGGATTTCTTATTTATACGCTTTAGAAATATTGGAAATAAACAAGATTTCAAACCATGGGTCGAAATAATAGACAAGATGAAACCTTAAAAATCTCACATTGTCCTTCAGGACAACTTTTTTCTGTATTTGTAGTATTTATTTAAATTGTGTTTTCTTCAAAAGTGATCGCTTATAACAAGAAACACAATATCGAAATATAATCTAGTAATTTCCTCGAATCGGTTTGGATCTCCTGTGTAGGATAGATTATCTGTCTTGATGCCTGGCAGCTCGTAAAAGGCGAGCATAGATCAAATGGGTTACTAGACTACTGCTGGTAAAGCGTTGTGCAGTAACTTTCCCGGGTAGAGATAGATATATCCTCATCTGTTCATTCCGCAATGCGGTCAGGAGGGTAAGGTTACCGGTAGACCTATTAAACCTATCACCCTAGCCACAGGACAGTGATGCACCATATCAACTGTGATATATATAGCATGCGGTTGTCTTTTACCACCAGGAAAGCTGCGTGCTGGTTTTCTACCTCAGTAGGTACCAAAGTTGTTTGGTCTGCGGCCCATCTAAAAAAGTTACCAAACTCGGGACCCACCTCTAGGACATTTAAGTGTTACCAGTATGAATAAAGGACTTAGTCCTAAGGTAGAACACATTTTTTTATAATTTAATAATTTATTTATTTAATTTAATCTTAATTAAATAACTATAACAAAATTATAATAATCAAATTGTCGCAGGGCCCACTCAATATTCTTTTGCGACCCACCAGTGACTCGCGACCCATAGTTTGGGAAACCCTAATCTACCCTATTACATAAAAAACTTCATCATTAAACAGCCAGCAATTAGCATTCCTATTTAGTAAACTAATGAGTGATTTTGTTTTGCTAACACTAAGTGCTCAATCACTTAGTCTTAGCGTAACGTACTGCACTATGCAGTAAGTATACGAGTATAGTATGGTAATATAGATTTCGACCATTTCAGTCTTGTCATAATATTTGTCATATGGTGAATTACTAATACAACCTGTGTTAATAAACTTGATTACGTCACTAACGAACTGTAAAACTTCTATTACTTAGTATTATTTTTTACAGATTAAAAAAGAGATTAATTGATGATTGTGTTGGCTGGTAAGAGACTAGTAATTTTATATTTTATACAAAACTTGTTTTTTTGGAAAGGTAATGGTTAATACTTGTAATTTCCACAAAATTCAAGACATTAACATAATAATACATAATCGATTAAGTAAGAAATAGAAATCAGAGATGTTTCATCGTTTCTGATAAGAGACAAAAACGATGGCATGACATAATGGACTTTTAAATTGAAGATGAGATTATTGACCTTTCTTTTTGTAAATTTTAAAAATTATCTATGTCGTATTTGTACTATAAATGCGAAAGTTTGTGGGTGCGTTTGTACGGATGTTTATTACCCTTTCACGCTTGAATGGCTGAACGGTTTTGTTTGGAAATTGGAACACAGATAGACCTGGATTAACATTTAGGCTACTTTTGATCCCGATTGCACAACGGATCCTGTGAAAACGCGGGTAAGAGCTAGTAAATAAAATAAACTGCATTAATTTAACTGCCTGGATATTATTTGATTTTCTTATCAACTTATAAACTCCTGTTGAAGCTTATAATTATGATCCCTGTTTTTTTTATACATTTCTCTGTCAGTTATGAAACGATTTTTTTTAAAGAGAACTTTTGAGGCAGTCCTTTTGTTACCAGTGTAAAATTTTAGGGTGATCAAGGAAAATACTAAATTTATCGTGATATTACTGCCATACATGGCACATGTTTGGACTAACTAATCAACATCTGAAAAACAGTCTTATTACTGCTGTTTCTGCTAGCGCATTCGTACCTATTTGTTTATGAGTGAACTTTTCTAGTGAATGATTTAGGTAGGCTATCTTATATAATAGACAATCTGTACACCTTGTGGTGATACGTGTGACATCTCAGTAAGACAAAAAGAACAACAAAAAGAAAATCAGTCACGGACTTAAAAGTCCACAAGCTCTTTGTCTACCCAAAACATAATTTTATTATGAAAACGTCATGTTTGATAAGCAAAGGAAAAGGTTCAACCATTTACTATAATTCAGAAAGCAAGCAAGCAAGAAAAGACACATTCTGGCCAATCTTAGTCACGAAGTTAAAAGTTCACGAGCTCTTTGTCTACGCAATATATCATTTTAGTATGAAAACCAATTTGAATGATCTAATGACAAAAGGTTCGGCCATTTAGCATAATCCAGCCGTTAGTGAATTCTTTCGGAAATAGAGAAAGTGTTCTGATGTTAAGATGTTGGATCATTTTATGTATGATTCAGACTTTAATTTCAGTATTTTAGAAGAGATAGCCTAAGGTAAAAGGACGCGCATTACCATCGCATTTACGAGTACGACTATACCATTTGTAATATGCACTCAAAACTTAAAAAAAAATCTTATGTGATTGGAAATTACTTATTACATGTTACATAAACATTTCAATGATATTGTGTTAAACAATTTTGTGCTGAAATTTAATAATAAATAAAAAAACAACAGGTTGCACTCCGGGAGTGCCGGTAAAAGTGAAAACTTGAATATTAACGTTGTGCATTTTTAATATTTTTGAATGGTTAGGAAATAGTAATTTTGCTTTTTGCTTCAATTATTTATCAGTATGAAAGTATCATTTAGGTGGTGGAATACAATATTCATTTATTGCGCTATCGTACACAAACATGACAACACGAACTTGGCGCAAACGCCCTGCGCCGTCTAAACGAAACAGCAGGCGCAGGCATACATTTTCGCCGCACCGTAGAAAGAGATACTTCCTCTCCTACGCCGAGCGGGCTGTTTACTCTCCATCCGTCTTACAAATTTTCGATCAGGTCACGTGTCCTGACGCGAGTTTAGAAGTTTTTACCCATTCCAAAAAGAGTGCGCAACGCCGCAAAAGAAGTTTTCACTTCAAAAACTTCGGATTTGTTGCTCAACGAGTTTATTAGTTTTTGACTTCCAGAAAGTGCAGACGTCTAATTCTGTACAATATTACAGCATTATTATAAACAAGGAGCGTGAGCCTAAGAACTCACGGAGTAGTTTTTACCCGTGCCCGCAGCGGGTAGATTTTACAGGTTCTGTAGAATGTAGATTTATATCCAAAAAGTAAGATCCCATTTCACGACACTCTTCATATCACCACCTTTGGTGCCTCTAGGCGGCGTGAATTTCTTACCACCAGGAAATCCGTCTGCTTGTTTGCCTTACAATATCATTAAAAAGAAAGATTCACCACTATATATATTCCTGCCTTCATAATGACTCTACCATGTTCCACACATCCATGGTGTTTATAGGCCACGGTTATATCTTACCATCAAGATAGACATGTACCTACTTGTTCGCTGACCTCTCATATAAAAACATTGCTTAATTACTTAAAAGGAAGTTAAGTGAAGCGTATTCCAAATACTGTACGAAAACCAGACTGTGTCATAGCGGGTCCTGGGCATTTGAATAGATTATCAGCCCATTTATAATTATTTATACTTTATTCACGTTCAAGTTTTATTACTTACTTGACAACGTAAATCAAAGTTATAATATTTAACTTTCGCTTTTCTACATAATAAGGGACATAACAGAATTGATATGCATAAAAGCTGGATTTCAGATTGGAAAGGTGACCAGCTTTTTTTCAAAGCTTACAATATAAAAATATTTTATAATATAAGAAGGCATTGTATCACATCGTATGTTGAATATTCATTGCCAACAATTTTATGTGAATGTGGCTAGGATTTTATGTGAATAAGGTTAACACTCACTTAAATCTCTCATCTGGGATGAAACGATAGCAAGCACTGACGCGCGACAGTAGAAAAATGCTAAAAATTATAGCACGTAGTTATCCATAGCATTATAAATACGAATATTTAAATTCATTGTTATAAATACGAAATTCTGTCTATTACGCTTTCAAGCGCAAATTGATAGACCGATTTCGATAAAATTTAAAATGCATATATTTGTTTTATTTTAATTTATTTATTCTTCTTTTAAACTCAATCACAATTTTCAAAATTATGAAGTAATGTTGACCGCCTCGTTGGTCAAGGGGTTAGCGTACACACGCCTAGCATCATCGACCACTAAGGAGTCTTGGGTTGGATTCCTGATGGGGCAGACATTTGTCTGTAATGACCGCCTCATTGGTTGAGTAGCTAACGTACACGCCTAACTACACCGATCAACCATCAGGCTCGGGTTCGATTTTCGACGGGGGCAGGCATTTACGTGATGAACATTTAGATGTCTGCATTTCCGGGTCTGGGTGTTTATTAAATTTATTCTGGTATCTATGTATTAACACGTGATGCCAAAATTTGGACCCCTTTTTACGAAAATTGCGCGGACGCAGGAGCACAAAATTTGGCACACTTATAGTTTATGTGTAGGAAAAGTGCAGAACGCTAATATTTTCAATGCTAATGCTTATAAAGTACATTAAATCAATAAATAAAACATTACCCACACTTCCATGTATTTGACAAACACAAACAAATATATTGATGATAACAATAAAAGATCACAGATGGCGCACTATAAAGTTTGGAAACAAAGTAGTTCGTATTGAGAAATGAAGATGGCGTTCTTATCAACAAGATATTAAATATTATTATGGTCGATTTTCGACCAATGGGCGACCACTAGTCTATTTAAGTATTTCTATATATTAGAATCGTTGACTAACACTCATAACACAAGCACATAATTTGCTTACTTTGGGGTTAGATTCAATTTGTGTAACTTGTCCTGGGATATTTAAGATTTGTTATTTATTATTAATGATGTCTGTATTTCCAGGTCTAGATGTTTACTAAATGTATTCCAGCATCTATTTAAATATTTCTATGTATTGGTACAGTTATCTAACACCCAGGTGATAGGTGGCAAGCCTATCTCCAACCGGGCACATATCCATTCCCGAGCAACATTTTTTTTATTGGAAAATTGGAAATACCTACCACCTTTTCTTTTGTTGCCCGACCTGGGATTCGAACCCAGGACCTCACGAAGTCAATTATGTTTATAAGATAGCTTTAGCAATACCTGGTCACGGTGGTGGACAATGTGGACGTTATGTGTTACTTCCATGATTTCCCCCTTACAGTTACACATAATTAGCAAAATCCTATTAATATTATAAATGCGAAAGTTTGTTTTGAACGGATTTGTCTGAAATTTGGAACACGAATAGATCGTGACTTGGATTAACATATAGGTTACTTTTTATCTCATTCACACAATGGGTTCCTGTGAAAACGCGGGCGAAGCCGCAGGCAACAGCTAGTAAAGACATATTCTACATCTGATATCCCCTGTTTTTATTTACCCACATAGAGAGATAATATTTGCAAAATTTTCACAAGCTTTTATTTAAATAGCAATGTATGTGTGCTTTTGGGTGGAATTTTTCAGGCTGAATTTCGTCCAATTATTGGTTACAGAGTGAGCTGAAATTTTGCATGTTTGTGCTAATCAGAGGACAATGACAATTATTATGACAAGGACCCTGTATTGGATAATCCCCGGGTTTCTTTGCAGTTTAGACCATCTACCTTCTTGCCAGGCAGTTCGTGAATGACAAGCATAGGCTTACTGTCACTAGCATCGGGACTTCAGACTAGGATACTACCTAGTTTTAAGCTGAAATTACCATAAACTTCACGACGAAAGCACATTTTTCGTTAAAAACTTATAACTTTCTAACTTGAGAGTTCCTAGCGATTCATGACAAGGGTTTGATGTCAGCATAAATTTCAGCAATCAGTCATCAACACTATCGATTACATTTTGTCTATAGAAACCTATAGGACACGAACGTGGCTTAGGTCCAATAACATACTGTAAGTATGAGACGTGAATAAAGTATGGACACGGCACTGCACGCGACTGACACAAGCTCTATGATTAAGCTGTCCTCTAAATAAGGGTGCATCTTTTAAATTAAATTATTTTTTCTTATTTTTATTGTACAAATGCTTCTAATATGGCGAACGGAAAACGTGCCAAAAATACACGCGGTAAAAGTAGTTTTCCATTCATATTTACAGGACCAGAAGAGTTATCTATTCGTTGCCAACTCTAAAAGAAGACCAGCGCCTTCTTTTTAGCTTTTTATCTTAGGCATATATGTTTGTTCTTAACTAAAAATAGCGACGCATTACATGGTTGTGAACTTGGGTTCTGCTCGGGGTCATTTTATTCTACTATTTAAGGTTTCTCATGAAAGTTCTCAATAGCATTGGACTGGTTATAAGCTGTCAAAATTTCCTGATAATAAGAAAAATATACGATAAATAAGAGTGGTAGCGAGCGAATCAACCGCTGAATATTTAGTGGTAAATGACAGCTCGCAACGCATAGTTGTACACTAACTATTTTCATTTATATAAGAAAAATCAAATTTACCTGTCCTAGATCTAGTAAGTTTAAATTGACTACAATACTAAAACTTAATGGAAAAGCAAACCATGCTCTCCAAAGTCCATCATCTCACTAATGAACGTAAGAAATTAAAAAGGAAGTAAGTTGAATTGTGAATTTCGACTTAATCAGTAACTTTTGAACGCGTGAAAGGCTTCATATGTGAGAAGTCAGCGAACAAGCACACGGCTCTCCCGATGGCAGTAGATTTTGCTTACCGCAGTGGCAAGCCCTGGCGCTAACGAGAAAGGAATAAGTAAGACAGTGTACTAATCCGAACCAGCTGCTACACATAATTTTACCAACAATTATGACATTGGTTGAATAGTCTAGTAATCTACATTACCACAAGCTGGAAATAGGATCGTCAAAACTCGATTCCTACACAGCTAAACAGTACACATATGAAAGATTTTGATTAAGTTTTACCATGGTTGCTCAAAAAGTTAAGGTAGAAGCGCAAAATAGCTAAAAGTGCACACTTTTTTCTTTCATTCTTTAGTTTTAAGCACTAGCCTTAGCATTTTTAGTTCTTAGTCAAGTTGAAATTTTGTATTCAATAAGCTGATTTGACAAAATCGAGTTCAAAATAATCAAAATTCGTCATTAGTCGTCAAAAAAGTATATTGAGTAAAGCGGTGGCCTTTTATTACTTAAACGTATGTAATAAGACTATTAAGCAACGAGGAAATTGACAATACACTAATTTCTTCTTGATTATTTTAATCGCTGAACAAAATTTTACAAAATGCCACCCAAATTAAGAAATTTTACTCAATATAATCTAAGACTATCTTTTCCTCCATGGCGCCAAAAACTTCTTTGCGTGCGCTTAGGAGTTACTCATAGTTAGTAGCAAAAGATTTAAATTTTTACTCATTTAAAAGCACTCACCCAGTTTAGTAGAACGTTTATTAGTGCGTATGCGCATGTACGTAGTAAGCAGCCCACTTGCTCGCATCCTACTAGTGACCTTGCCGACCGACATCCATTTGCTGAGAAATTTCACTTCCTCTTAACAAATAAAAAAAAAATTAAGTGCGAATCAAACTTTCATACGAAGGGTTCGTTATAATATTGAAATATTATGTACTAGCTGCTACCTGCGGCTTCGCCCGCGTTTTCACAGAAACCCGGTGTGCGATCGGGATTAAAAATAGCCTATATGTTAATCCAGGTCACAACCTATCTGTCTTCCAAATTTCAGACAAATCCGTTCAGCCATTCGAGCGTGAAAGAGTAACAAACATCCATACATACATACTTACAAACTTTCGCATTTATAATATTAATAGGATTAAATTAAAATATTTATTGTCAAGTGATATATTTAATTACAATTGGTTAACAATAAAATACAGCATTTTTTGTTTCAACAATGAGAAACACTAAAAAAATTGAGCTAGAGGATTTTACCTTTTATTTTAATCAAAGTAGGTACCGTATATTGTAGTTAAATAAATAAATAAATATCCCTGGATAAGTTACACAAATTGTACCAAAAGCACCCAAAGTAATCAAATTTTATGCTTCTGCTATGGTTGTTAGTCAATTCTAATATAAAGAAAATTCTTAAATAGATATCAGACAACATTTAATAAACAGACCCTGAAATGCAGACATCTAAATGTTCATCACACAAATGCCTGCCCCCGTCAGGTATCGAACCCGAGCCTCGCGGTTGATTGGTGTAGTTAGACGTGTACGCTAGCCACTCGACCAATGAGGCGGTCAAAACGGATGGAAAAATAAATGTATAGAGGAAACTTCAATTGCCTACCTCTTAAAATTAAAATGCCAAACATTTTCTTTTAGCAAAGACACCTATTCTATTATTTTAATATTTTGTCACAACAGCGGCTATAATAGTTTTGATTAAATAATCGATTTCAATAGATCATCTTGGGATACAACATTAAGTATTTCCTAGTTTTTGCTAGGATTCCGTCATCAGATCTTGAGGTTGCCTCCATGTATAGATGGGACCATTTCGGAAGTAGTGTTTTTTCAAATAAAAAAGATAATGTTGAAATCGATACAACCTTTTCAAATCTGTAAAAAAATAGGCACATGCTACGACGCCGAGGCCCGTTCTCAATTAATATTTCGCTTACGAAACCCTAAAACGTGTGAGACTAATTTTATACCATTAACTAATTTTTTATTTAATACTCTGCATTGGTACTCGAAATAAATAGTTTTAATTACAAACCGGAAATATCGACACTTACATTATGTATATGATAGTAATTTACGCGTAAGGGAAACATTTTTGACATTTCAGATAAAAATGTAGATAATACAAACTTATTTAGGCTCGGTTTTCACTCGATTCAAAATCGTAAACTAATTTTAGTTGACTATTTGCACCTCTTCTAAAATTATAAATGTGAAAGTGTAAGTATTTATGCATACATTTTGCTTTTATATTCAAACTACTGTGTCAATTTTATTAAATAGAAATAGACATTGGAAAATGACATAGGGTATTTATAGCTCTGTATTTTTTCAGGTTCCAATAAGAAATATAAAAAAGTTTTACACATAGAATTTTATTATGATATCACGTAGCTGGGTTGATTTCAAGTTTTTTTCCGATTAACATAAAAGAATACAAACATACAGACGAGATTTTTACAGGGGTAAAGTACGAAAGCTACGAAGTTTTTTCGTCTGAATATCTTTGATGGCAGAATTTTTTTTTAGAAATAAGTTATCCATATTCATTTGTTATAGTATTTGTAACCTATATTTATTTATACTCGTAATATAAATTCTAGTGTTTATTGTTGGTAATATTGCATTGTTGTTTTGTTAGGTGTTGTTTCATTATTCGTTTTGTAACTCCCAGACGAAAAAGGGGATTTGTTATAAGTTTATATATGTCTGTCTCGGGTTCATCATCTTGTGACTGAAATTGTTCTTAGCTATATTACAAACAAATTTTGTCAAGGGTTATTGATTATTTTTAAATTAGTGTTACCAATCTGTTAAAGGTCTTAAAATTTTTGACAGTTTAAAAAAAATTCTATCAGTATTTAAGAAATAATCGATATCTTAAATATCAAAAGAAAGTATCTTCACGCCCATATCCATGAAGAGGCAGAGACAGACAAAACCTGGACACCCACGACTAGCCGAAGACACTAAGTTCCTCAGTGTGGTGGAAAGCATATGCCCAGCAACACATTTTTTTTGTTAACTAACCTGGGGATCGAAACCGGGACCTCAAGTTGCCAAGTCCAACGGCAGACTGCTAGACCACAGAGGCCATCAACGATATTTACTACAATATACAGATCGAACCGCTGTAAACAGATAGTTTGTATTTAACCAAACCTATTCTAATGTCAAGTACACCTCGTACATGTCCAATCTATAGAGTACGAGCTATGTTTAAGAAGAAAGCTTAAACAAATGGCCGTCGGATATTTTTATCTTAAGTAAATTTTCTCACGTATACCAAATAAATGAGTTTTCACCTTCGCCGGATGCTTTTGACAATTGTTTGGAATTTACACCTGTTGTACTTTAACTAACTTTATTTGTAAGTTGATATTTATTGAAGTTATAAGATATATCTATATTATTTGAATGTTAGCTAATTTTTTTGTGCTAAATTATAGCCTTTAAGTATATATGAAGGATGAAATTAATAAGAATAGACTAAAAGTTCTTTCTTTTTTAATTTTTATTATTTATTTAATTTTAAAAAAAGGGATAAATTTAATATAACTTAATTTAATGTATTTTATTGATATAAGTATTTTTATAACTTAATACAAGAATTAAATTTATTTTAATGTTAGTAAATTTAGTTTTAATTTTTTAATATTATTTTTCAATTCTTAGAACTATATCATTTCATGTGTTTTTATGAAAAGTTAATATCAATATGAGCCACTGATTTGAAATAAATGCATTTTATTTTGTATATATGTATAGTTGGGCCTTATGTTCTGTCACACAAAAAAAAATTTTTCAATTGAAAATGCTGGCCACAAAAATGTTTCTTGATTTGAATTTAGAACCTTTTATGAAAATAATTACGTATTTTTTTTCTAATTAGACGTATCATTAAATATGGACTGGACGTTTACCTAAAGAAGACCGTATCGCGGTTATCGCACTGTATCGATGTGGCTACACACAAATTCAAATTTTCGACTTATGACTCGACTAAGTATGTATATAAGTGACTAGAAGGAATACAATGAAACGTACTTCATTTAAATTGTACCAATGCCATTTATGTAGGAGTTACAAACTCAAAATATATATGTATAGACAAAAGAAAGACATCTATTTGATCAAATGCAAGTACAAACCATAAAATTATAAGTCAACAATCCCTGTACTCCCAAAATTATTAAGATCTCCATAAGCAATGGAGCACAGGAGTGTCCCTTCCAAGACAAGCAAAGCGGAGCATGAGGCTACCTATAAAACTTCTCTCATTGTATTATATATATTTCTTCGTTTTTTGAACCCTCATAAATGGGATCTCGTGGTTTATTAGGTTCGGATTTGTCCTGATAACCAAATTTTCACAATTTGATATTTTGAGATTTTGATGTCTTTAGTACATTTATTAAAAATTTTAAGTTTTAACTATGTAGCTCTTATCCTTAAGATGTTATTAATATCTAAAAATCCCCGATTTTGTCACTAGCTCCCTCTTCATCATCAAATCATATGGTACTTCCTGAATCCCTAAAAAGCTGAAATTTGGTTAGTAAGCTAATATTGGTACACCAACAAAACATTCCGAAACTTGGAACTTTTATAATAATTGGGGGATGTGTGTTTCTACGTATATACCAAATTCAAGAGTACTTCCTAAAGTACTAGAAAGCTGAAACGTTGTATTAAAGCATTTGCTTTCATACAACATTTCAGCGTATGGTACATACACGAATAAAAACTAAAGTTTGATACTTTTATCACCCACCTGACACAAATAAACTAGTTTATGAATTTAAGAATGTTCTCAAATTAGTTAAAACATTCTCTAGAATAGAATCTAGAATACCCAATAATACAATTTTTAAAAACAACATTGCCCGGAATTGGTTATGTACATGGTTGGCGATAAGCTTTCTACATATCGCATAGTGGAATTTAGTGTGTTCGTCTAGTTGTGGGTGCCCTAGTTGAACCTTTCTGTTACTCTTCGGGGATATGAGAGTGTAGGTACTACTCTTGATCTAACTGAATCTACCGGTGACCCAGTTTAGTTAGGATAATCATGAGAATCATGAAAATTATGAAAATCATGAAAATCACGAAAATCATGAAAATCACGAAAATCATGAAAATCATTTTACCAAAGCGGTGGCACCATTCAGAACCCAGCTTTTTATTAGCTAGCAATACCTTGCAAAAAGAAATCTCATCAAAAACATTTTTATGTAAAATGTTGCTAAAAGAAGAGACCATATTGGTACTGTGAAAAAATTAAAGATATCATGTAGAGCAAAGTTTCTCATTTTAAACGATCTAACTCTACATTTTATATCTTCACAACTTTACATCTAAATCAGAATATATCTTGGCTGTTTTGCTTCCATGGTGAAAAGCATAGTGAAAATTATATTTACCGACCAATACTTTTCGATACCGCTATTATACTACAGTTCTCATAGTGACGAATTTGTATTCCAATTATGTAAAAAACGTGATAAATGTTATATACTTGTATATATGTTGATTGTTATACATCATTAGATAAATGATAAAACGTATATATTCTAGAACATATTAACAAAACAAGTGCCACAATGTATTTTTAGATATCCTTACAAAAATAAACTTTCTAATTTTTAACTAACTTTTTTCACTTTAGATCGTCGTTGATGACCTATTTAGTTACCTTTCTATCACTTTTGGTTATTGAGGTCATACAGCATGTAAATTCAGTAATAATAATTATAAGACCGATATATTTATAAATATCTAGTCTAGTGCCGAAAAGCCGGCAATTTTTTTAAAAAACAAATAAATTTGGATATCTCCAAAACGATTAGGTTCATGACAGGGTATTTCTTAGCCAAATTAATCAGAAATGATGGAAGCTATACGCTCTTAACGGATCTAGGTCGACTTCCTCTGTAACCCAATAACTCTGTATCCCGTATTTATTATCCCGTTTGATTGCGAGGAAACTAGGAAAAACAACCTTTTTAATTTTCCCATACAAACTGAAAGGGTGGAACGAAGTTCACCGAAACAACTACTTTAAAATATATGAACTGTTGCTAATTTTAATTGCACTTTCTTTGTTTTGATTCGAAGATTTTAAGCATCTTTTAAACCAAAAAAGAATCGTTAAAGCTATCAAACGATTTATCTAAAGTCAAATTATCCAAAAATTAGTTTAATAACCATTTAAATGCATAGATTTTTATAGCAAATTGTTATTATTACTAACAATAGTATGAGTGCCAAGCGATGTTTGGTTATCGAAAAAGATGAAGAATATATATTTATACATTCGTTATCATTTTATCTAGCATAGGCCCTATTAGAATCTTTCTGAATATTTTCTTTGATAATGTAAATAATAATAAAAAAATAAAAAAGTAAATAACATCAAAAAATAAACTTTAAAAAATTAAGTAAGTGTCTTCACGCCCATATCCTCGAAGAGGTAGGCAGAGACATAACAACGACATGCACGACTAGCCGAAGACACTAAACAATGTGATAGGTGGTAAGTCTATCTCCAATCGCGCTCATCCAATTCCGGGTAACATTTTTTTTAGAAAATTGGAATAACCATATTTTCTTTTTGTTGCCCGACCCGAAAATCGAACCCGAGACTTCATGAAGTCAAGTCCTACACTTGGACCGCTAGACCACAGAGGCGACAAAATTAACATGAAATAATAAAATTGCTTTGTATGTTTTCTTTATCATTCACCTCTTATATCAGAACAAATATTAAAGGACATTTTTATTATATAAAATTAATGACGTAAAATGTCATAATTAGCTCTGACAGCCCTAGGTATAGCAGTAGCACTTTTACACTAATCGAGTGAGATTGGGGGACATGAAGAAAATACACACGTTTTATCATGACTTCTGCAATAGCGCACATCGACTAAAAAAATATATATATCCCCGAAGAGGTTGGCAGAAGCACAACCAAGGCACCCACAACTAGCTTAAGATACTAAGTCCCACAATGGGATCGGTAGTAGGTGATAACCACATTTTTTTTTGTTGCTCGACCTTTAACTAATTTTATTTAATGTGTACACGGAATTTAATATTTAGGAAAAAAAATCGTCAATGTTTTCTCTACACCCAATTAAGATCTTAAGAATAAAGAAAAACTTATAAAGGCTTTTACAAACACGAAAAAACACGAGAAACACATAACCTTTGAATGTAGGCAAAACCCGATTGAGTAACTTATAATGATAGCATCAGTAATAAAGAGATTGGCAATTGATATCGGATCGTTTAACGCTTGACCGAGCCTTGATTACACGCTGATTATCACGTCGAGTTTATTTAAACTAATTGGACTCTATCTGGGAATTGAAAGTGTTCTGTAATCTACACAGATATTAAACCAGATCTTTTTTTGTTCTGAGATAGCGCACCAGCAAGCGGCTATAGATAGCTATAGTATAAGATCCAAACATACATCGACCTACACCGACCTGATCAAATAATGAAACACGTTTTGAAATAAATTTACTATATTAGAAATCAAATTGAAAATAGGTTGTCTAAAAAATCCTAGACAATATATGAAGTCACTTTTTTTTAAAAAAAATTCATTTTACCAATTTTTTTTACCAATAATTTGCAGAGATCCTGCAAATTTTTGTACTTGTTTGTATTAAACAGCTCGTATGTTAATAAGCATTTTTATCTAATATCCTATCTAGTACCTGGCATCGACGTACCTGTTCATACCTGACAACCCAGGTAAATGTCAGGCAACCCAACTTTTGCACATTCTACACATAATCCCGATAATAAATGTTACAATATTTAGATAGTAATGAAAATGCAATATTTAGTTTATCCGGGGTCTTAAGTTAATTGTGCAAGTGTACCGGGTTTTCTATCTCCCAGAACCGAATAATTACCACTAATATGCCAATCCGGGCAAGCATTACACAAGACTCCACCACTCAGTTTTTTATCATTGTTTTTTTGTTTTATTAAAAAAAACGATTTTTAAAAAATAATATTTGGCAATCAACTGTTCGTTGATTTGGGTGTACAGCTTTTACACCGAGCTTTGACCCATTGATTTTTGACAAAAGGATGAAAAAGTACTATCACGTACCTAGATTTGGCAACATTTATATGACTCTATGTTAAAATTTGTGACATGAAGTTGTTACAAGAGAAAATGGCTCTACGCATACTACACCTGCAGGTTTTACTAATTTTGATTGAAACCAAAAGAAAATTTAATTGAAAACCATATAAATCCGTATGATAATAAACACAAAATTCGAAAACAAATATAACATTGTCAGTTTTATTATTAATAATCAAATATATTAACAATTAAAATGCGATGTTGAAATTGAAAAAAATAATAACTGATATAAAAACACCTAAAAAACTTCTAAAAACAACTTTTTTCAGATGAAAATCCATCCATTAATCGTATAGTATTAGCACACTACATTAGCTAAATTTATTTATTCATGTTATAATGAAAAGCAGCTTTAAAAGAAGTAGAATCGCCAACAAAACGTGACTTTCCAGTAATTATTTAAGTAAAACTCACATAACCTTTAAGTTGATAAAAAGCTACAAAAATACATGTGATAAAATGTATAAGAAATTGTATGAAATATGAAACCATGAGTGAGAACGTATTTACTATAAAACATATGACGCTAAAAGTAGACTGTCCCAAAAAGGCAGCTGTTGAATGACCTGAATTTAAAGTTCAACCAGGCCTGGGGCTAGACTGAAATTGAAATGATAAAATGTTTAATTTTTAAACTTTAAAATTGGATCATTCTTTAAAAATTAGGTTACGAAACTTGACAAGCAAGAGTATTTTTAAAGTAATAAACTGTCAATAGCCGACATCATATTGGCAACTAGTTTTTTATATTGTAAATATCTAGAAGCAGCGGTTATTGTTTTCCATTTGCTTGGCATTTTATTATAAATAAAAATTAAATAGATGGTTATTGATAGTGAAAAATTTCCACCGAGTCTAGACATCTACACCATTGAAAGTATACGTTATATCATGTCATAATAATAGCTCTAGCTCTTCGTCTAGAGCAAACAAGTTTTTTTTATAAAGTAAACATTTCATTCATAGAACCAAAATAGTTCGATGTACGAGATTGATTAAATTGACGATAGGTTTACCGCCTAGAACATCGTGGGACTAAGTATCTTCGGCTAATCATGGGCGTTAAGATACTTCAAAGAGCTTGCAAGCCTGTACCTGAAGAAGAAGTGCATGAGTCACATCACAAAACCCAACAGTAAATCACGCAAGTAGAGATAGTATATATGAAAGATAAATTGGCGAACGTAGTAAAGGCACAATACGTGTAAGTAATAGTCTAGTGTACAGAAGACTAACTCTCTTGTAAAACGTGAATTTTTGTTTGAAAAGTTACCTAAGTATATTCAAAAAATTTAAACTGTCTTACAGTCGCGCTTAAAAAATCATTATCTTTTAAGCAGTTCTTCGGTTGATTTTTGCATACTAAAAATCTCACTTAACGACAAATTGATTGTTAATTTAAGTCTCTGAGTGTGGGTATTAGTTTCAATTTTGTCGTTTTCAAGCTCATTCGAAAGCTTAGCTCGGTATTTT
>NJDC01000632.1:127734-149678 GCA_002245475.1 Calephelis virginiensis | reverse complement strand
ATTGCTCCTCATACCAATCTCTTACTAGTAATTGTATGTAATTTGTATAGAATAAGGAAAAAAAAGACAGCCTGCTGAGTTTCTTGCCGGATCTTCTCAGTGTGTGGCCGCGTTGAGATCCGGTGATAGTTTTAGTATTAAATAGGCTCGTCACAAGTGCCTCTTGTAAGGTGAATGTGAATAAAAATATATTCTATTCTATAGTACTCTTTCACGGCTAAGCCACTTGGGCGATTTTAATTAATTTCGTATATTCATTTGGATATGTATTAATATAATGTATGTATGTCTGTATGCATATATGTATTTGTGTATGCGTGCATGTATGTTTGTACATTTTTATGTAATTATATTTGTATGTTATTAAAAATGTGTTTTATTCATACTCTGATTTTTTGTAATTATGTATTATTTTTTATGCTTAAATTATGTCTAGTATTTATTTTTCTCTTCAGTTGTGTTACGTACAAAGTGTTGTGTTCTTGCCTTTATTTTATTTTGTAATTGTTCAATTAACTGTATTTTCTGGTTGTCTGGTAGAAATTGCTTTGGTATATTTTAGTACTGTTTTTGTTCTGTATCTTATGTTTGTGTTAATATTGTACTATAAAAATATATAATAATATAGTTGAAGACTTGGTTCAAGTAAAGAATAACCCTCAAAAGAGGTAATAGAGGGATGAAAGTTTGTACGAAAATCTATTCTACGCTGGCAACGTTGCGGATATAGAGCTAACTATAACATAAGCATTAATATGACAAAGACATTTTATAGATACGAGTATAAAATCAGGCTTTTATAAAATCGGGAAGTTTATTTTAAAAGCGTATACGTATTCTTTCATGGGCCAATGCCCATGAAAGAATGACTAACTCTGTGGAGACGGGACACATGCACAGCAAGGTTGTTTTTATGTGTATCACAGTTTCTTTTAAATGAATGTAAATTCTTCTGAACATATAATAAATTTTCATAGACGTACTGGGAAGTAACAGTTAGAATATTAATTTCTTTGAATTTTTCTCTAAGGGAAACTCTTGGGCCTAAGTTATAACATACACATACATACAGACACCACTACAGATTCGCATTTATAATAGTAGTTTAAATGTTACAGACAAGATAAAACATAAGTAATGTATCTGATTGAAGTGGATAAACTTGTGAAGAATTGACGAAAGTGAAGACGGACAAATGTCGAGATGTCACCGACCCTTTCCCACACACAGCCATTTACATGATAAGTAAAGTAAAAGTATATCTCAGTTCACTTGAGCTGAATACAAGAGCAGCAATAAAAAATTAGGTACACTTGTTAATTTTCTAATCACTTCAACAATATTCTCAGTGGCGTCAGTGTTGCCATTGTTTTGATGTTAATTTAGTAACTGTGCATTGCACTACAAGTGCTGTTTACTTAGTTTGAGTAAACTTGACATTGTATGTACTTGTTACTTAGTTTAACAGGGAGGCATTAGGTTTTTTATTTTTATGGCAAAAGACAGCAAGCTAACATCTCTAACGTTAAGAGCTTATAACCGCAGCTTATAGACAACATAGATGTTATAGGTGCGTCGCTCCCCTTAGGCCTGCTTATTTGCATATTCTGTTAATTATTTTATTGTATAATTTATTCTCCATTTTGAAAAAAATATTCCAACAGTGTATTTCACTTCACCAGTTATTCATTTCGTTTGAATAAATTTGAAACTTTATGATTGCATTACTTATTTCTACAAAAGGCATTAGGAGTACATGTTATTAGTCTAATTGGTTTATTAAATCGATTCGCATACAAAAGGATAATTTTCTTAATTAGAAAAAAAACATTTCTTTCAACTCCATCACTTGGTAAGATTTCATTATTATGTTATAAAAACCAGTTTTATAATTTCACACTAAGTATTCAATATTCTTATACGAACTATAACTCGTTTTCAGGATCTTCAATGCATTAATTACACTACTGGGATTGAAATAATTTTGTTTTTAAGGCGGAAAGTCCCAGCTGACCCGCAAGTAGATAAAATTGATTTTTAATACTAAATTTATTTAAAATCTCGTAAAGGCCAATGTATTACATAAAAATGGATGATAAAAGTTTAAAAGCTTTTAGGCATGTGTTGTATGATAAAAGTTTGAAGTAAACTCTTATTTTATGGCTAAATGCGGTCCTGTAATTAAGATGAACGTTGTCAAATTTTGTCATTTTTTAAATATTCATTTTAGACCATTTTTCAGCTCCGACGAAAAAGAAGTTTGTTATAATTTTGATCTCCCCCCCTCTCTCTCTTTGTATCTATGAGTGTGTGTGTCGGTGTGTTTTTAGCAACATAAATACTAAAGGAAAGGACAATATTCGAGTCTGGGTATTTGTTTTATCAATAAAAGTTATGAATCAAAATTACTTACTAGGTACATACTCGTTTCTCAATGAAAACGTCCGTACTCATGTTTGCAAATCTTAGGATTTACAAACCGCAGTCGATTTAGCTTTTGACGTAACATATAAAAGCCTTAAAGTAACATATATAAGTCTTAAAGTAATACATAGTAGTTGGATTGTACACAAAAAATAATTATTAACTACATTAATTTATCTTTAAAAAATAATTCTTTTGATTATTGTATGAATGTAATATGAATAATTTTGATTTTACGAATTTATTATATTTATATTAGTTGCAATTAATTTGTTTCATTTTAGATCAGATGTAGGTTTTTCATCTGACTTCAATAAGGAGGAGGTTATATGTTCGAGTCCTATACTTTTGTATGTTACGTACATATCTTCACGCCAAGTGCCATCCGTGTTAGGCAAAGAGTATCGAGTGTCAGAGTATGTTAATTATCGCTTCTGTGTTTAGAAGCTAAGACTCCTTGAGTTCCCGGGCTCGGTCCCCGAATCGGGCAATGAAAGTGTTTGTTTTCTAATAAAAATAACGATGCCCGAGAATGGCTATGTTCCCGGTAGGTGATAGGCTTGCCACCTATCACATTGTGGTACTTTCTGTTCGGCCAGTCGTGGGTGTCTTGGTTGTGCCTCTAAAAAATATTTAAATAGATACCAGAATAAATTTAACAAAGATGCAGACCCGGAAATGTAGACATCTAAATGCCTCTCAAAAATACCTGCTTCCGTCGGGAATCGAACCCAAGCCTTGTGGTAAGTCAGTACAGTTAGGCGTGTACGCTAACCACTCGACCAACGAGTATAGCAAATATAATTTAATATTATCTTCTTATTGGTACCCTGTATAGAATAGAGTATTTGCCTTTCTCGTTGGTAGCTCATAAAAGACGAGCATATGTATATTAAATGGGTCGCAAGCATAAATGTATGATTACCAACTAAACCTCTGGTACTAGAGTGCTCAACAGTAGTAATGTGAGTGGCAGGGTGACACTACCTTGTGTTCCGAGCCGGACGTGAAGAAAGCTGGTAGACTTGCATTAACTATGCACTAATAGCAAATATGATGTTCATATGTTTGTTGGTATGTTCTTATCGTCAGGTGCTTTTTGGTTACTTATTCCATAAAAATAAAAAAATAAAAAAAGTATCTTTACGCCCATATCCCTGAATAGGTAGGCAAAGGCACAATCAGGGCACCTACGACTAGCCGAAGACACTAAATCCCACAATGTGAAAGGTGGTAAGCCTATCGCTAACCGGGCACATACCTAATCCCGAACAACGTTTGTTTTTATTAGAGAATTGGAAAAAACAAATGTTCTTTTTGTTGCCCGACCTGGGGCCTTGTCAACACCTGGACCGCATGAGCACAGAGGCGAGTCCATAAAAATAAGTATTTTCACGCCCATATCCCGGAAGAGGTAGGCAGAGGCACAACCAGGGCACCCACGACTAGCCGAAGACACTAAGTCCCACAATGTGATAGGTGGCAAGCCTATCGCCAACCGGGCACATATCCAATCCCGGGCAACATTTTTTTTATTAGAATATTGGAAAACACAAATTTTCTTTTTGTTGCCCGACCCGGGATTCGAACCCGGGACCTCATGCAGTCAAGTCCAACACCTGAACCGCTAGATGACATAGGCGATACATAAAAAGAAGCAATTAAAAATTCAATTACATAAGTAAATTATAACAATGGTCACGCTACAGTGACCTATAAGTCAACATATCAATCGAATGAAGAAACTATAGTACAACTCGATTACATTAGAACAACCATAGTAACCTTCGGCGATGACCTCCCATTTCATTCATTAACAACCTTTGATATCGACTCAATCAGTTCGAAAATTTGGTATGTATGTAGGCAGACTTTCTCTGGGTGAAATGGGTGTATGGAGAGGGGGCTCGACCTTGTTAGAGGGAGGCTGACACCTGCGTGAATACCACTTGTCATTCTCTTTTCAGCGCGCGCGCAACCGCGTACTATCAAACGCGGATCGCCGCGCACGTGCTTAATCGATTTTGTGAAAGATATCGATTCTGTGGACAATATCGATATTGTGGGAACTGTGAGCTTGTGTTAGTGATACTATTTGGAATACGGTATGTACATTTTGAATATTGGTGGAATGTTTTTCAAATTAACGGAATCTTGTGAGATTTTATGTTTGATGAAAGTGAATTTTGTTTTGCTGGTAACGTTTTTAAGTTTGTTTTGAATCGTTCGTTGGATTTATTATTTCATTATTGTGTCTTTTTATCTAAAAGCTTATTTAGTATTCTTGGTGTGAGCTTTTATCTTTCATTTGAAGCTTTTGGTGGCACTACCTAAAATTAGGTCATGATAGTTAATGTTTGACCTGATTAATGACCAATATGTGTGACACTTTTTTCTAAATTACGCACCATTTAAATATTTCACAGAATTGTGATATGAAAGTTATATAATTTTTGAATATTTTTGAATTTAGCTATGCAAATAAAAAAATAGATATTGTTTAAATATTTTAATTAGTGTTACATATATGTTTAGACTTATAACTTATAACTTAACTTTAATTCTAGTACAAAAAAAAACACACTCATCACCTATTTAACAAAACATATTCTCAAAAAACCATTACGTAGTTGATTTTACAATATATGTCTAAATTATAAATTGTCTGTCTGTAAATAAAAAATAAATACTTCATTGTCCTCGTAAGTGATACATAGGTATATCTTTAAATAAGTTAGTATACATATATCTGTCTGTATCAGTGTAATAGAGACTGTAATACTAGGTTAAATCTTGGAGTACTTTAGTCTGTGTTTACTAAAAAGACAGTAAAAGTTACACATAAAAACAAATAAAAATCGTGTCAGGTCTTTTTTTGTATAAGTATCTTCACGCCCATATCCCTGAAGAGACAGGCAGAGGTACAACCAGGGCACCCACGACTAGCTGAAGACAATAAGTCCCATAATGTGATAGGTGGCAAACCTGTCGTCAACCGGGCACACAATATGCAATCCCGGGCTACGTTATTTTTATTAGAAAATTGAAAATGCCCGACCCGATAATCTATCCATGACCTTTAGAAGTCAAGCCAGACGCCGGACCGTTAGAAAAAAAAGATAAAAAAGAACGGCGAAATTTGTGGGGAAAATTGAAAAACCATTACTTTAATTTTCCTCATGTACAACTTGTTAGTAATGTCAAGCAACACAAGGTTCGACGGATCGGTTAGTTAATAATACTATCAAGCAGTTTTAAAGTTGAGCGTTGGTTCATTTGTCACTAAGACCGTGACTTGTCTGAAGTGGTACCGTCGCCTTACCTTTGCCCGCCTACAGACTCTGTTGTATTCCAGTCTGGCACGTATAATAACCGGTAAATTTACAAAGACACCATTATCATCTTTTGTGTCTATAGGTAGCGCGCATTTACATTTTATGCAGTGCAGTCAACAAATACACTGCTATTCTGATGGTTAGACATAATCGTGATAGACACCGTAGACGTTATATTCATAATTTGCAAGTCTACCAGCTACCATACCCTCCGAACCAGAACATGATTCTGTTAATTTGGCAGGAATAGGTAAGGCGTTGAATGTTGAGAAAGTTGCTGCACAGCCACACCTTCAGTGAAAAATATCATCAAATAGGTACATCTGCTACCAATTTCATAAAGTATTTAGATTAAGACTAGATGTGCCTATGACTACATCCGTGAGGAATTTAACAAAAAAAAACCTAAAATAGCTAGCCTAAATTACACTTTATTACAACAGAGACCTGTCAGTGAAAGTCCCATTAACATCGGTCTAGCCGTTTCAGAGATTATCCAAAACAGACAGACAGACAGGCGAAAATGTAAAAAGTGTTATTTTGGTATATACATTCATATGCGTACCGTATATGCAGTCAATCGATAATTTTATTAATTACTAGCTGTTGCCTGCGGCTTCGCTTGCATTTTCTCAGGGATTAAAAGTTATATATGTTGTATGTAAATCCACATCGCAATCTGTGTCCCAAATTTCAGTCAATTCCTTTCAGCCATTCGAGGGTGAAAGAGTAACAAACTCATAATATACCTACCTACTCACTAACTTTCGCATTTATAATATTAGTATGGATAAACATACACTTCAACTGTATTTATTTCTACATACGTACTACATAGGAGATTGTTTCTGTTGTTTTTAAATTATGCAATTTCGTACTAACTTTCGTCTTAATTCTGTTTAACATAAATATTTAAGTAAGAGTAAGTAAATAAGTAAAGTATAAAGATTTTACTTATAAATGCAAACGAGAATTTTTGTAATCGCTTACACACTTTCACTGCCTATCTAAAAGTTAAACCGGTTTCCATGAAATTTTTGGTCGGTGTAGACGATAGTGAGATCGGAAGATATTTTTGTACCCAAATAGGTACTTGGTAAAAGAAAATTGTAATATTGACGCAAATTTTTGTTTTCAAAAAGGTCGAATTGAAAAAAAACAGTGCTCTATTACGCAGAGCCAGAATTAACTCATTTAAATCCTATTTTTACATAGGTAATATTTTTTACATTTTTGCTTTTACCGTTTTTTGAAATTGACTGTTTGGTCTCTGGACCCTTACTCTTAATGGTCCCTTAATTCGTCTTCCTAGAGCACTAAGGACCTTGAAGGACTTATTTTCAGCACTCAATATTCTTAGAGGCCCTTAAGGTAAATATTAAGTCTGACCCTAATATTTTTTCCTTGTCTGAACTAGTCTGTTGGGATGTTGTAGCCGGGTCAGTAGGCCTTTCTTTTTTTGAAGAAGTACCTACTTGCGTAACATATCCTAATACTATTAATGTTTTTTATATATATTAAACGGCATGGTTGTAATTGCAAAATTAATTAAGTAGCTTCAAGCCTGTATCCCGCAAGCGTTAGGCAAAAATACAACCAAGGTTATCACGAGTAACCGACGGACCGACCCAAAATATATGGGTATTAAAAAAATATTTTTTCTTTTTTTTTTTTGGTTCTTACCTAAACCATGGAAACGTTGTTTTTATTAAAAAAAATAAAAAAGAGACAGTTGTAGTTTCTCGACTCGGGAATCGAATATGAAACTTTACGTTGCCAACTCCTATAATGGACCACTAGACATTAGTATATTTACAATGCGCACTACCAGTGTATCCTAGATAATACACAATACCGTGTTGGTCCGGGCTCCTACGCAGAATAGACCATCTGCCTTCCTGCTAGGCAGCTCGTAAAAGGCGAGCATAGGCTTACCGTCGCTACCGTGACATCTTACTAGGTGGTAGAGTTTCGCAGCGACTCACCCGGATTGGCACCACCGCCTTACCTATTCCTGCCGCCATAACGTCATGACGTGTTCCGGTTTGGAGTGTAAGGTAGCCGATATACTTACTTTTGCTCGAGGCCCAACATCCTGGCCTCAGGTTGGCAAAGCACCATTATAACCTTTGGTTTCTCTAGGCGGCGAGTATTTCTTACCATCAGGAAATCCGTCTGCTTGTTTGCCTTCCAATATCATAAAAAAAATCTACTATCTTGCACTGGGAAGAATAAAGTAAAATACCATTACTAATAATGTGTAATGTTCAATAATTACAAATTATCCGTCAATATTTATATAACCTGATAAGAGATAGGGCTATTTTAGGTGAGTTACCAAACAACCATCCTTGATATCTAATGATTGATACAAATAACTTAGCAATACAGCTCTAGATGGATCTTATCTGTAGATATGTTATTAATATAGGCAGTATGTCATCTTAGACAGATCGTCATAATTGATCCGGGGTGTATTTTACTTATTTGATACTTACTTATTTACTTAAGGGTTAAGTTAAGCATGTAGAATTCTTTTTATGTCGGTTCTTGATACTGTTGTGTTTCCTTTCTGAATAGAGTCATTGGTTAATTCACGCAAGAGTCTTAAGTTGTCAGCCTCAGGTTGACTATACACTATTGATCTCTTTGATATTTACAGACAACAATTAGTTTTGCCACCAATCACCAAATCTGATTGTTTACCGTTTTGACTCATTATAAGCTAAGAGTAAAAAAACAACTTCAGTAATTTCCCTCATCGTGATTTGCTAATTACTTTTTGAAAGATGATAATGATCCCGAGATGGTCCCATATCAATTTTAAAAACATTCCACATCTATGTTGACGACATGTTATTAAGTATAACTCAAAAACCACTTGTCGGATCATGATAAAATTAATATGAGACGAGGCTGTCTCGAATAATGACTTATATTCCCAAAAATAACCATAGTATTAGCTCGATATTGGCCGAGTAATAACAAAAAAACAGTCGAAGGAGTTGGTTTAAAAAGGTGCTTATATCTTTAAAATAAAGTGAAACAATCTACGTACAAAATAAAAAATGATGACAAGCTATAGTATTTTTAATTACGTATTAAACACTAGCAATTATCAAGCTTAATCATTTCTGTTAAAGAAAATAGGTGCACTGTAATACATATTTTTTACTTAAACCATTCTACAGTGCTTACAAGTGGTGTTTATAGCTAGGGTTGTCAAGTAATTACTATTCAGTTTTCGAAAATTACACTAGTTATTTTTGATACAATCGCTTTTATACTCCTAAGATATCCAAATAACCAAAAAACAGTAATTATTATTTTTTTTAGTTTTTGATCATGCGTATTTATTTTATATTATTTTTCTGATAAGTACCTAATTACCAATAAATGTCATTCATGAAATTTAAAATGCTAAGTTTAGGAAGTAAATGCTTATGTCATTATTCTGATAAAATAAATCCCTCGAAAAACTGATAAGACTGATAAAACTGATAAGACTTTGTTCAATGTCATTAGACTCTAGTATAAATAGATTAAAATACATAAATCAGACACAATAACGTTAAGAACTCTGGTTTCACTTAACATTATAAGATACTACAAAAAGCTACTTTTACATTAAAATTACTGCTTATAAGTGACTTAACTTCTCAATATACGTATAAATTATAATTGTATGTAATTCTCATATGCGTATGAAATAATTAAAACTTCGTAATGCGCCACCGTTCCTGTGCTCTTAAAACTTTATACATTAAATAAATATTCATGCCAATGGTTGTTTCATGTTTACTTGTGCATTCAAATAGGCGTACCTAGGCGTTATAAAATAAACCTTTATGAATGAAGAACATTTTATAACCTTTATTATTTTTGAGTTACGTTTAAAATCACAAAAAATATGCTTTAAACGTTTTAATTTTTGAATATAAATAAATATTTCATTTGACTAAAAAAATCTTTCTGTAACACTGCCAATTTTGGGTCATTCCCATTAACGAAAGGAGACTAAATAAGTATGTAGTGATGTTGATACTCTAAAACAAAACCTCACACTGTTCAGTCGGATAAAGATATTACTAATGTAAAAAGTATTATTGCCAACCCTAACTATTCTATGCACCAGATATTTTCCGGGTCAAAACCGCACATTATACCGAATAGCGATTATTATTTATAAATGTTTACACACCTTTACATACTGACAATTATTATGATTGTGTGATTGAATGGAATATTTTATAACTAAAATACTACGTTTTTAAATAATAATTTTAAAATAAATTTGAATTAAAGTTTTAAAGTTATCATTCTTAAGACCATGATGTTTTAAAAACACGTTTTAAAAAACAAACAAATTAAAGAAAAAAACATTTAAACATTTATCCTCGTCGGATAATAACTGTATCATTAGAAGCCTTGTCGCGATGGCACCTATTAGGATATCAGAAAATCCTACAAACTGTATACTTGTAGGTATATATTATACATAGTATAAGGTTTGAGTCCTGGGCTCCTTTGAAGAATATAAATCAACTGTTTTTCTAAACTCGTTAGAATATTTTTAATTATTTATTTACCATGAATGTAACTAGATTAGAGACATCGCCATACATCTAAAACGCAGCCAAGCCAGTGTTTGCTATTATCATATTCCAATTTCAAGTAGAGTTTATAAACTTACTAACAAATAGTATATGTATCAATGTTGTAGGCTCAAGTTGGTAATAACCATTAACCTTTTTGGTGCTTATATTTCTTACCCTTAGGGAGTTTGCATGTATGCTTTCCATTTAAAAAACCTCGTGATAATTTCAAAGATTTAACTAGACACATGTACCAGTATCATGACGGTTGTTCCAAATACTATGTTCTAGAACCTAAGTAAAGAAAGTAAGATTTCCGCTTGCATTTGATTTGATCCTTATAAGTGCAGCCACTGTCAATGGTATAATCCTATTTACCTCATTCCTATGTCGGTCGAGATATGTCGCATCTGATACCGTCGCTTTGACATGGTTGTGCCAACTGCGTAGAAGGAAATCATGATTTTAATGGTCTTAGTAGATGTTTTTTCAAACGTTTAAAACCTCAACCTTTTTGATACAAACTGATCTCTTACAACATTTTTCAGTTTACATATGTTACTTATTTTTGAGACATAACTACATTTTTTAGTTTTGTCGCCTTTGAGAGAAAGATGGTCGTAGTTTTTCGTACCTATTGAATTTCGTTTCTAGTGTCACAAACTTTGTTCAGTTAAAGGACATAAATCAAAATATAATCGTGAAGAAATTAGTGTGTCGCGTATTTCCTCGTTGCAAATCTTTTTAAGTGAGCTTGAGTAATGAGGCCACCTGCACCGTTTTAATTGACACGGTTTTTTTTCAATACCGAAAACGAAAAAAAAATACTCGAGCAGGTATTTTGAGCTTATACCTAAATCGCCATAAGCTCGATAAAATTCGAAAATTTCTTTAGGTTCCTCTAAAATACATTCAAAAAATTCAAATAAGATTCGCTAATATATAATATAGCTGCCTAATCCGGCTTCGCTCGGATGTATGTAAGCTATCCTATCTTTCAAGTTGGATCAAACTGCACACGGTGTGCAAATTTGATTCAAATCGGTTAAGTAGTTTAGGAGTCCATCGCGGACAAACAACGTGACACGTAATTTATATATATTAAGATAGCATATAGTACTTCCAAATTATCTTATAAGCGAAAACGACGATGTTCTGAGGGAACAAAACAAAGACATATTTAAAGCTATTTTATTTCGAAAGCAATTGGGAAATGACATAAAATATCAAAAAATAAATTACTTTTAAACAGTTCTACAAAAAATCCGTGTTCACACACAATAAATCATGTAACAAAACCGTAACAAAAACAAAGGTAATGTATGGCGTAACTAATAAGTCATATTTGGTGTTGGCCTTTTGTGAATGTAACGTAATATGTGCGTGAGGATCGTACATTAGTTCATTCGGTCAAGAAATATTCCGAGAAAGTGAATCACAATCATAATACCAATTTTGATGAAAATTATTATGTTTATGATCTTGCCGCCTCGTTGGTCGAGTCATTATCGCGTAAGGCTTTGGTTCCATTTTCAACAAGGACGAGTTAAATATAGATGTCGGATTTTCTGGATGTAGGTGTTTGTTAAATTAATGAGTGAAATAATTTAAATAAATACACTTAATACATTAAACCTAAAGTACCTACACAACATTTTGTGTTTGACAATATCTAGTAGACTAGCTGTGGTAGCTACCATACTTAATATTATAAATACGAAAGTCAGCCTATTTGTTACGCTTTTACGGCTAAACCCCAGCACAGATTTTGATGAAATTTGAGATGCATATAGTCAAAGATCCGAGTTCAAACACAGGATTAATAATTCCCAAAACTCAACCCTCAAAAGGCTATTTATTAATTCACCCCTTAGTTTGTATGAAAATCATAACTATTCTACGCGCATGAAGTAGCGTATAAATATTTAATACACGTGTAAATTAAAAAAAAACGTTTTTTGTAGTTAACACTCATCCACAACCGGTTGGCTAGAAAGTAACAGAAAGTGTTAAATAAAGTATATTGTGGATAAGTACAAGTGTTAACTACAAAAAAAACGTGTGTATACAATGGAATTCCACCAAGTGCCGACGATAGCAAGTATAGATTCTAAAAAAATCCTCATTTTCTGTGATAATTGCAAGATGCCTGAACGGATAGAGCAATTTTGCTATTTTTTTGTTGTGTTCGTTATTGCCAGTGGAAGGTTCTTATGAAAAAAAAATCAGTGAAATTGAAGGGGAAAATGAGAACAACAATACTTTTCTATACAAACTGTTATTAGCTCTTAATATCAAGCTATACAAAGCTCACAGGGTGGCTAGTAAATAATATAGGTATCCCTTCAATTAGTTATTCAGAGCTAGAAAGCGCTAAATACACATGACAGTAGACTAACACAGACAATATAGTTAAATCGTATGTATCGTATCAAAATACGACGTTTCCATTGCTTCTAAATTGGAATTTAAAATAATTACAGTAGTACTATTTAAATTATGCGCTTCTGCTATATTCATCACGCTTCGGATATCTGAATGTATTTTAAAGAGTTGTTATTACACATAATTAATTATTTCGCGTAAATTTAGATTAGGTCAGTTAATTTAAAAATAAAAGTATAAAGTGTAAAGCCGAAGCACATAATTTAAATAGTAGTACTGTACAAGAATTCGTTCATGATGAGATCTCGCAAAATGAATGGGACAAATAACTTAATTTAGCTTCCGCATTTTATGTTCAGCGGAAACATTGAATAGAGCCGTTTCTAAAGAGACTTTTTATGTATTTATCCGTGAACGAATTTTGTTGATTCATTCATTCGTTTCACTGATTTAAGTATCTCGAATCAATGCTTTAGTTAATTTGTTGGATGATTAGCTAATAATCGGAATAGCTTAAGCATGTTTATTGTTGAATGGGATAATTAATATCATACCAAATTTAATAACCAATTTGTAACAATAAATAAATCAAAAGCCACTAACTGCCATTAGTTTAATAGTAATTTTACAGTGACAATCCAAAACACTAACTTTTCTTCGTCACAACGTTCCTTTTTTTTTGAGAATATTTGAACTGAATAGTAAAATTTTACATCTCAATAAAATAAATGTGTCAATCAATTGTATGCTATTCAGAAGGTTGCTCCTGTTAGTGATGCGGTTCAATGTACATAATCGTAAAATTACAAATGTTCAATAGACCCTAACAACACCATAATAAGTAAATTCCTATAACACATTTAGTACTGTAACGCCGCCTTTGTGTATTACTTACTTATTAACCGACTTTAAAAAAGAAAGTCTTTTTTATTTTTTTGTATGTTTGTTTCTCGATTACTTTGTCAATAATTAACCGATTTAGATGGTATTTTTCAAAAATTTTGATCCTGATTCCGAGGCGCTTCCATATTAATTTTATCATGATCTGACTAGTGGTTTCATTTGACAGTTGTTTGATAAAGTCGTCAAGATAAGTGAAAATGTATGCATTATTAAGTGTAACGCAAAAAGTAATAGTAGGATAATAAATAATAATAAATAAGTAAATAAGTATTTCCAGACAACTTACACAAATTGAATCTAACTCCAAGTAAGCAAGTTATATGTTTGTGTTATGGGTGTTAGTCAACAATACTAATACACAAAAATACATGGATAGATACTAGAATAAATTTAATAAACACCCAGACCCGGAAATGCAGACACCTAAATGTTCATCACTCAAATGCCTGCCCCCGTCGAGAATCGAACCCGAGCCTCGCGGTTGGTAGGTGTACACTCGTTACGCGTGTACGCTAGCTACTCGACTAACGATAACATTTATGTAGGACCATTTTGGAAACATTTTCGAAGGTTTTTCTTAATTCTAACAAAAATGTTTCGAAAAAACAATGAAATTATGACGTGGTACCCAAATGAAATAATCGGAATCGGTTTTTGCGGTTTTACTGCGCTTAATAATTAGGTTTTATTTCTAACGTACTTTCTATTTTTTATGTATTTGGTGCATAATGAAGAGTTGTGCTATTCTGTGGTATGTAGCTGAGAACTATCGTCAATTTTTTAGACAGAAAAACCCGAATTGAACTCGATTTATTAGTTTATGGTTTTTAATACCACAGACAGACACGCAAACATCAAACTTATAACACGCGTTTTTATTCGTCGGCGGTTAGGAAGCATAAATACAGAGAGACAAAAACCATAACCCTTGGTAGCCATAAAAAATAGTGAAAAGAGGATACCCAACAATAACATTTCCTCTGAAATAGTGAAACAAACCGTCGATTTGCGAATAAGTAATGAGTAGCGTTAACAGGAAACGCACCCATTACGTTGGCATCGAGTTAATAGTTGGTTAATCGTTGCGTTAATAGGAGAAAACATCTCCGGCCGATATGAAGGACTTCTGATTTTTTGTTAAACTTTCTTCTTTGGGTCATTAAAACTATCCATTAGATTTTGTTTTTATAATAATAACTGGCTGTTTTCCGCGACTTGTCACCTTAGAATAGTTTTCGCAATTTTCATCAGTTACACAAACTTTCATCCCCCTCTATAGACCTTTAGGGTTGATATTAATAAAAAAAGTCAATGTTTTAATTCAAATTTTTATGTATATCATATCAAATTTTATCAAAATAGATTTAGCGGTTTAATGGTAAAAGAGCAACAGATAGACAGACTATTTTATTTTTTATTTTAATGATATTGGAAGGCAAACAAGCAGACGGATTTCCTGATGGTAAGAAACTCACGCCGCCTAGAGACACCAAAGGTGGTAATGGCGTGTTGACAACCTGAGGCCGGGAATTAGGTCTCGAGCAACAGTAAGTTGACCAACTACCTTATCCTACAACCGGAAGACGTTAACGGCAAGCACTGACGTTATGGCGGCAGGAAAAGGTAAGGTGGTGGTACCAATCCGGGTGAGCGAGTCGCTGCAAAACTCTACCACCTAGTCAGATGCCACGGCGTTAGTGACGATAAGCCTATGCTTGCCTTTTACGAGCTGCCTGACAGGAAGGCAGATGGTCTATTCTACAAAGAAGCCCTGACCAACAGGGTGGAAGACAGACTTTCACATTTACGCCCGAATCAGAGGCAGGCAAATTACAACTTGCCCAAATAGTAATTTTGCCTGCCACGATTTTCCATTCATATTTATTCGATTCCGGACAACGTTCTTTGTATAAGAATTAAAGTGAATTATACATTTCAAGTTGGCCTCTCTTTCAGATTCTTGTGATGTCAATTAACAAAGTCAAAATGAAAGAGAGGACGGTAAATTAGAGAGAGCTAGCAATATTTGGACATGACATCTGGTCTTTGTTAGGAGTATAACCTCCAATAATAATACAACTTCATTATTAAAAGTTTGTAAAAATGTCATATAAAAACTAGTAGCTCTAAAGGTGTTTTTTCTCTTTTATAACTATCGTTGATAGAAGATAAAGACTTAAAATTAGTTTAGAATGCGTAAGAAAATTACCACAAATACCATAGATCAAGCAGCAGATAGGTCTAAAAATTCAGCACAATGAAACGGGTAAATTCCACAGTTTTGTTAAAATCGATTTATGTGAGTATTCTATTAACATATTAACACCGATATACCGACGACGACTCGTCTGATGCTTCAACTTTCTCTATGAGCCCCAGTTTAACCGCTTCTAAAGATTTATATAAAAATAACACATAAAATTGGCATAGATACATACTTAACTCATATTGTCTTTAAATATATACTATTAATCCCATTAAAATATTTGAAGACGAGCGTAAATCTGTGACAGTTTACAAGTGACAAGTTCTTTAATTCTAGCGTAGACGAGAATATTTGAAACCGAGTAGGAAGAATCTTACTGATCCTAGTAGTATAGGTACAATCAGATCACCCACGACTAACCGAAGACCTCAACTTCTACAATGTGATAGGTGGCAAGCCTATCACCAATTAGACAAATATCTAATCTCGGTCAGCGTTATTTTGTATTAGAAAATCAAAACAATTTTTTCATTACCCGTCCTGGAAATCAAACTCGGGACAACATGAAGTCAAGTCCAACACGTGACATAAAGAAACGATAGAAAGGGAAAATAAAACGAGCAAAAACTTAAAGGTATGAAGTATATTTAATGTCGCGAAATCTGATGCTTTATACAGCTGTTTATGTGAGATTGTTGGCTACCAAACCGGCTATAACGCACCTGTAACAGTTATGGTGTCTATAGGTCACGGTTGTATCTTACCATCTGAACAGCCGTATGTTTATTCGCTTTAATTTGTTATATACTTATAATAAATCTGTAGAAGAATGAATTCTGTACATTGAAGATTTTTTAAAAAATAGGCTTAAGCGACTAAAAATGAGCAGCAGAACACATTTTAAGCATTTTAAACATTTTTGTCTGTCTATCTGTGTCTCTACTGATTAACGCTGAATTTACTGAACCGATCGTATCAAAATTAGCATGTAGGTACTTCATGTTCTGAGAAAGGTTATAGGCTACTTTTTATCCCGCTTACTAAAGGGGTTCCCTTGAAAGGGGTATGGAAGTTTGTATGGAGCATTCTGCAATTTTCAAAGCAGAAAATGAAAATTTGGCGTACAAAGTCTTTGTAGCCAATGAATACGTGCATTATTTAAAAAGGCCAAAAATTGGTATGTAGGCTATTTGTTACTAAAAAAATAGAAACATATATATTTCTACCATTTAAACATAATTCTTTTTGTTACTGAAAATCTGCCTCCAATCACCAAAAAGATATTACAAAAATCTTATCCCAACACGCTAAAAATGGGAAGAGAAATTCGTATGGGGACTTTCCACAAATTTCAAGGTGGAAAGCTTACTATTAGTGAACAGGCTCTTTATTACAAAAAATAATAAATTATTTAATTAAAACTATATAAACCCTGGTGAACTTAGAAAAACCATACTTCTCACATAGTCAGTTGTACCTGTATAGCATGTTCGCGTGTGGTCAATGCTCAGAAAATTTACATACTATCTCCAAATGGAAAGATGAAAAAATATCGTCTACTGTAGTGTGTTAATTCTGTTGCGAGAGCTTCTTTGCATTATGTTCTGTGTTCCGCATTAAGATAGAGGAACTGTGTTACCCTGAATTCGATAATTGCCGCGGGTAATAAACTAGTATCATAAAAAAATGTTGTCCATGTCATTTTTTTTAAATATTATTTTTTAAATATCAGTAAGTGGAATTAACACCAAAACTAAGTGAATTGAAACCAAGTGAATTGCAATAATATATCATGCCAAGTGCAAAAGTATTTAATGGTTTAATGAACAAATATATAGAGCATTTCTTCATCTTTACCATGATTCACATTAAATCTACTCAACCGATCGTAAATTAGCAGGTCTTCATCATCTGAGAAAGGTTATAGGCGACTTTTTAATCCCGTTTATTAAAGAAGTTTCCATGAGAGAGAGGATGGAAGTTTGTAAGTACACAATTTTTAAGGCAGAAATGTAAAATTTGGTGTGCAAAGTCTTTGTATTCAACGTTATTAACACTAACTAAAATGAAATATTGTTGACCGTGAATTGCAATAATGTATGTATGCCAAGTGCAAAAGTATGCAAAAGTATTACATGATTGAATAAACAAATGCTCAGTATTCGCTTTGTAATCAACTGCATCCACAAATTTATCAAAAATTGATATCATGCTTTAAAGATTATATTAACTTAATGTAAATAAAGGTGGTCTTATTGCTTTCGGAGTGTTTTCGACTACACAATCTTAAGGTGTTATACGACACAGTGTGATTCTGATTTTGTTTAAGAGGAAAAAAATATCGCTACTGATAGTATGATAGATACGCTAAGTATTTTCTTAATAGAAAACCTTTTAGTTTGTGATCCAGTTTAAGTTTTATCATTTTAGCCCCCGACAGATAAAGTGGTTGATATAAGTTTGATGCATCTGTGTTTCTGAGTGTAACTGTCTATTTTTGACAACGTACTTCTTGAATGGATGGACAATTCAATCGGTAGGTATTTTTTGTTGGAAAGCTGACATAATCGAGATGACCCTTCGCTATCGCGATCGACTTGAATGATCGAGAAGCGAACCCGAGACATCGTGTCGTCAACGCCAAAACCGGACTAGACCACAGAGGCGAACACTTGTGTTGCTTCTATAAGTATTATCTTAAATTTCTCTTATTTTTTGTTCTCAATAGTAACATTGAATGTTATACAGATTTGACCGAGTTACGACAGTGTAGTGAAAGAAATTCATTTTGTAATTTATATATCAGTTTCTTTTATTTTTGACGCAACCAGGCGTATACAGACTTGTTTTTTAATTAACGAGTGGTATTAAGATAAATGACCAAAGCGATCGAAAAGAATGAAAGCTTTACCCTTAAAATTAGAACAATATGTTTTTTTGTCAATTACTTGAAACTAGCTGTGCCCGCACCTTCTTCCGTGTGGAATTCAACAAAAAGTTACTTAGATATATTAGATTCCTTCGAAATTCAAAGTAGCCTAACTAACTCCTTGTTACATAAACTACCTGCTAGTTAAAACCCGTTAATATTGGTCTAACCGTTTTAGAGAATAGGTGAACACACAGATATACGGACAAAAATTGTAAAAGATGTTATTTTGGTATGTGTACCATAAAAAACGGTTATTTTTTTTGTATTACAAACAGAAATTCCCATTTTATTCATTTGTATCTATATAATATAACAACATAAAATGTAAACAAGTAATCCAATGTTCATAACATGAGTAAGTATTGTGTTTACAATTTTTTTTTTGTCAAAATGTGGGAACTTATCCAAAGATGGGGAAAGTGCTAGAATGTTATGGGTTGAAATCCTATCCTTAACTTTCTACCTATCTTTACCTTTCTATCTATCTTTTCCTATTCCTTTCCATTTTACCTTTCTTTAACTTCCTGTCAGTGACAGGAATAAATCTTATATATAAACTAGCTAACTAGCTAGATTACGTCAGATATTAAACAAAAAAGTCCGCGTCGAAGTCGATCTTCACACACACACACACACACACACACACACATATATACACGCAAATATATATCATAAATATTATGTTCTTTCTCAGGCTATGGGTTAAAACTATACTGAAACAATAAATGATGTTTGCCAATGAATGTTTTTAGAAATGTCACAGATTGGAAAAGTTATCGGGTAATTTGATCTTTTTAATGTCGAGATATAACAATTTACCTACTGGCTACTGGGACTATTAGTGCCACTTTTATGTGCACATGAAGAATTATTTCCGTTTGAACACATTTTAAATTAATTCGTAGCATTATTTGAATTTGTAGGTATATTTAAGGGATGTTACTGAGCTTCGACTCAGATTCGAATAAGTCGGAACCGCCGATCGTCTTTACACCTTCTGTTCCGAATTCGGATCCGACTAGGATCCGATACTCGAACTCGGAGGGTTTAATCGGAGGTCGAAGCATTGCATGTCTTCATGGAAACATCATCCGCCCAATACTCATATACTACTACTACTATTCAATTGATTTAATTTATTTTCATTCCATCTGTAAGATTATCATATTGTAATTAGAATTATAAAGTTTAAACAATTTTTTTTTCATTTATTAAAACATAGTTCTTTTGCTTTCTTTTCTGACCCTGCCTCCGACTTTAACTCCGACCCCGGTTCCAATAGATGAAATGTAAAAACTCCGCCTCTGACTTCGTTTTCCATAAAATCACCCCTTCGGTACATATCTAGTATACAATACATAAAATAAATACCTAATGCCACAAATACGACATTTGGACGTCGTAGAATCATCATATGGTATGGGATATGTAGTAATTGGAATTGGTGAATTTTAGTAAAGTTTTAGAGAATCCGCTTATTGTAATAATGTAGTAGTGCTGTGTAAAATAAGCCATATGTCTGCCTGGCTAGCAACTCGTAGCAGACGAGTATAGGTTATGGTTACCAACTAGAGGACTGGCGGTAGAAGACTTGAACGGGAAGGGGATCACTGCGTTATCTATTCCTGCAACCATAATGACCGCATTTAACAGCGACCCAGCTATAAAATCTACCTGAAATGGGTAATGAAGCAACACTGCAAGAAGCAAATCGTAAATTCGGTGATTTTTTTTGGCCAAGAACTGAAAAACGTACCTGCGGTAAAAAGAAGGCAGATTATGTTTGAAAAAATTAGGATTATTGAGCATCGTTCAAAAATAAAACTATCTAAGTTCTTTTTATTTTTAGTATTTTGGTATACTACTAAGTTTAACTTTCTTACCCTTAAGTTTAAAGTATCTATAGACAAACATTAAAATCAAGGTTACAACACTATTTATTAGTGGTGTCGTTAATAAATAGTTTTCGTTAATAATCCCCCAGGGGTGTTCTTTGTGGGTGTCCTCATCAATGAACGCTCTTTTTCCGTCGGGAGTAAAAAAAACTATTGATTATTAGAGCTACACTATTGATAGAATGTTATTTTTAAGTAAACGCAAATGACTTCATCCATCAAGCATAGACTTGAATCCGTGTCGATAGTGTCTATAGATGTATGTTACAAACGGAAATTCCTTTTATTTGCTATCTCATACAAAAAAGTTATATTGTTGGCTTTTCCTCTTTAGCTTTTAATATCTACATTCAAACTATAAAAACAAAACCGCAAGCCACAAAAGCTCGCAAAAACTATATAAGATTCTAATTGAGACCACAGTTCACTTGTCGCTCGCGGCTTTGGCACGGATCTTGTGAGACGATGATTCTACCTATATACAATTCATATTGACTTGTTGTCTCTTACAATTGCTGATAATATACAAGCTTATGATCCCGGTTTCCTTTGCACTTGTGTATAAATTTTAGTATTTTTTTTATGATATTGGAAGGCAAACAAGCTGACGGATTTCCTGAGGGTAATAAATTCACGCCACCTGGAAATACCAAAATTGGTAATGGTGCGTTGTCAACCTAAGGCCGAGCTAGTAGGTTTCGAGCAAAAGTGAGTTTACCTTATCTTCTGAATCAGAAAACGCCAACGGCAAGCACTGACGCTATGGCTACCGGAAAGGCGATTATATCCATCCGGGCGAGTCGATGCAAAACTCTGCAACTTTACCACGGTATTTGTGACGGTAAGCCTATGCTCGCCTTTTACGAGATGCCTGGCAGGAAAATAGATGGTCTATTCAACAAAGGAGCCCGAACCAACACGGGGCAATTTAATTTAAATGAATACCCCTTAATTACACGTATTGTATCTAATCCCAAAGTAAGCAAAATATATGCTTCAGCTATGTATGTCAGTCAAGGATGCTAATACATAAAACTCTTACCTACATAACACCATAATAAATTTAATAAGCACAGTAAGACCCAGAAATCCTCCTGCCCGATCGAAAATCGAACCCAAGCCTTGCAGATTTAGCAGAAATCAAAGGTTTTAGGCAAGTACGCTAAGGTTCAAAATCAAATACTTTCAATATATGACTTGTTTATTTGGATTTAAGATTAAAATAATGTTTATGAAAACAGCTTCGCAAATGATAAAGTATTTTAAACT
>NJDC01000632.1:107812-127233 GCA_002245475.1 Calephelis virginiensis | reverse complement strand
CGCTCCAACCGTAGCTCTGTACTTCGTTTTCCCGCTTCGCACTCTAGTTGTTATTCTAAATCTTTTACTTTCCAATCAATCAAATTGTGGAATTCCCTTCCTACCGTGACAGCCCTTCTTTACTTTTAAGAAAAGATTGAAGGAACATTACTTATCGTTGACACAATAATATACTCATATATTATCCTACTAAGATATTTCAATAATTATAATTGTAACTGTTTTTTTACACACTTTATTAGTATATTTTTATTTATTCGTTCTAAGTATAGCTATAGCTAATTGTTTTGTACACGATGCCTTCCATTTTATTTTCACAGCTTATTTTTTTTTTGGGTTGGCTGGAAGAAATTTCTTTAGTTAGAGATAATCTCGCCTTTTGTGCATTTTTAACTTCTCGTGTATTTTGTGTATTTTAGTTTTAGTATGCAAAAAAGTGTTAAAAAAATAAATAATTTCACTCAATATCAACACGAAATCCAATAATTTTGAAAAAACTTCGACCATCTTTTCCCTCGATGGCGCCAAAACTCGAAAGACGCATAATATATTTTTTTTTCATATGAACCTTCTCCTGACACTAACACATCAAAAAAAAAAAAATAAGCAAAATTGGTTCACCCGTTTTGGCGTGATGTGCAAGCTAAGGAAAATGGGGGTTGATTTTTATACTCCAAAAAGTTTTAAATTCATTTTTTTATATTGAAATTATCTCATCATCGATAATGTAATAATAATAATATCTTTATTTGCGCTTAATAGGAGTACATTAGATCTTATTGTAACAATAATCCTTCCTATTTCACCAAAACAATTCTTGGTATGCAAATCTCTAGAATATCTACGTGGGTATAATAAATAGACTCAGAGCTTTCGAGTTATTATAGACTACGTTCGGTAAGTAACGCGCCGAAATCTATAAGACTTTTGGTCTAAAATTTGTTTCTCTTATTTACCAATTGAGGCGCTGTCTGAAGTTTTCATACAAATAATTAACAGAGACAGTAGCGAGTATTGTGAACTTCACAAGCCGTAAATTCATGGCAAGGGCTGACCAAGGCAAATAGGGATTGATTTTTATATTCCAAAAAAGTTTAAATTTTTATTTTTATTTTGTAGTTATTTTTTTAAGTTTACATTGATAATGTTTTTTCTTTAATATCTACGTTGGTATAAATGGGCTCTGTTAGGCCAGTGAAGCATCAAAGTTTCCAAGTGTTTATAGGCAGTAGGTTAGTGAGAAGTAGGTTTTATTATAATGTGTTATTATTGACTGGTAAACAAATATAAACTTTAATTACCCGAGCTAAGATTCAAAATTCCTTGATTAAAATTTCAACGAATATAGCAAACAAGGGAAAGTATTCTTGTATGTTCACGAAGCTTCTAATTGGCATATAGAAACGGTCTTTTGTTGCCTCAATCGCTTCATTCTATGCTCAAGTTCACACAAAACTGAAATTTAATTAATTTTTTTCTCCAAATTGTAGTGAGAAGTGAAATTTAAGTGAGATCTATGGATATATGCACATAATATTATGTCTGTTTTATTTGATCATGTAAATTGCTAATCTATATTTATAACGCATCCTGTTTCGCGCGTATAAAAGAGTAAAGACATTTAGTTCTCATTCGGGATCCTCTCTCTCTTATCGCATTGTTGAGAAATACGATCGGCGAGCGTAAATCGATATGTTTGTTTGTTTGTTACGCTTTAACGCAAAAACTGCCGAACCGATTTTCATGAAATTTGGCACACACGTAGAGGGTAACTTGGCATAACATATAGGATAGCTTTTATCCCGAAAAATCCTGTGAGACCATTAAATTAGCGGGCAACAGTTAGTTATACATATAAACCTTACTCTTGAATCACTCTATCTTTTAAAAATACTACATCAAAATTGGTTGAGTAGTTTTAAAGATCTAAGCATACATAGTGACAGACAACGATATGCGACTTTGTTTTAAATTATGTAGTGATAGACTTATATACACAAACTAATTAATAAAAAAAATATTAAAAGTTTTTCATGAAGTTTACTAAACAAAGTTGTGAAGCAGATGTCTTAATAAGAAGGCCAACACTTTAAAACTATTATTTTGGGAATTAATACTTAGTTCTAAATATTTGTTGATTTTACCTTGGCCGCTTATGTTTAACCCGGCTTAAACTTGAACCCACTAATGAAGATTTTAGGCTCCAGTAGATTTTTGGTGACGGAAAAATAAAAAATAAAACTTATAAGACTTACATATATTGATTTAGTTGTAGTAGCATACGAGTCAAAAATCACATTTTTCTGGAGTAATTTCTATACAGGTACAGATATTGTTTTTGTCTTAATATATGTAAATTACGTGTCACGTTGTTTGTCCGCGACGGACTCCTAAACTAAACTACTTAACCGATTTCAATCAAATTTACATACCGTGTGCAGTTTGACCTAACTTGAAGAAGGTATCCTACGTTAAGGCTAGGCGAAGACAAGGGTAACAGCTAGTTTTATTATATAATATACTGATCAAATAAATGTTAACAATAATCAAATAGCGACAATGACCTCTAAAGGTAAACGAACTAACATAAAGTATTCAAAATCATACCACATTGTATTATATTACATATACACTCTTATAAATAAGGTCGACAGAAAAGCTTACGCAGACAGCGCTACAAAGCTCTCTCAGTCGGAACTTTTGAAAGTTTGAAGGGCCGATAACACTAATTAAACGTCTCAAGTTACCGAAACCGCATGCTTACGTCAGTTGTGACACGTGACCGCCCTATCGTGTTCCATCTGGGCTGATCACAGACCGCATACTTCATGACTGAACCGCCGATTGACAAATGACAACTAAACCGGATTTTGTTAATTGTATTAAATTAAGTTTAAATCAATTTCTTATTAGCATCAACTTCAAAGAAATAGAAATACCTTTATTATGATAATGGAAGGCAAACAAACAGGAGGATTTCCTGATGGTAAAAAACTCGTGCCCCCTAGAGACACCAAAGGTGGTAATGGTGCATTGCCAACCTGAGGCCGGGATCTTAGGCCTAGAGCAAAAGTAAGTTTACCGGCTACCTTACCCTCCGAAACGGAACACGTCAATGCCAAGCACTGATGTTATGGCGGCAGAAATAGGTAAGGAGGTGGTACCAATCCGGACGAGTCGCTGCGAAACCCTACTATTGTAATACTGTACTAAACTTACGTACTTTCCTATTTCTGTTATGATTACTTTTAAAAAACTGCACCGCAGAGGCTAAACGTCAAACACCACGAAAACTAAGAGTTGACTCCCGATAGAGACAGGGATTTAGCTAAGAAACTTAAGTTGGTGTTGCTCTGGGTCCGCTAAGTAGCAAAAACCATTTGCACCTCTGATAGGCAGCTGGTTAGAGGCGACTGCAGGTCAAAATGTAGATCTTTACCAACAAAGTTGTGCGGTAACTTGTCCAGGTAGGGATCCACCACTTTAACTATTCCTGCCGCCTTAATGACTCTGTCATGTTTCATCGCAGAGGAGAGGTTAGCTGGTAAACTTGCACAATAGGGCTAACTTCCCGGCCACAGGACAGCTTTGCACCTGTAACATCTATGGTGTTTATGGGCCATGGCTTTCTGTTACCGTCAGGAAAGCCTGTTTATTTAAACTTTTAATTCTTATATTTTATATAGAAACAATTCGTATTTGTTTAGACTTATTAATATTTTTTTAATGATAATAGGTTGAAACAAATAATATCAAAGAACATTTGAAAGAAAGTTAAAACATTTAAATGTTAGTTATTTAAATGTTTAAATAACTAGTATATAAATATTAAAGTGTTCTCACATTATATACTACTAGCTGCTACCTGCGGCTTCGCCCGCGTTTTCACAGAAACCCGGTGTGCGATCGGGATTTAAAATAGCCTATATGTTAATCCAGGTCACAATCTATCTGTCTTCCAAATTTCAGACAAATCCGCTTAGCCATTCGAGCGTGAAAGAGTAACAAACATCCATACATCCATACTTACAAACTTTCGCATTTATAATATTAATAGGATATTTATAACGCGTCTACTAATGTTTACACTCTACTAATCTCTACTAACGTTTATAATATACTAGTGTACAAAATTAATACTTTTTTTAAATTTTAACTAAGTTACAGTATGATTGCGAATTAATAAATCACACAACAAATAAGTTGACAAATGTGAAAATAATTTTATAATATGATTAAATCTCGATAAAAAAGCTCGAGGTGGGCGGCGGCCCAAAGCCCTGTCAGGCGAAGCTTTTGAAAGTTTGAATGTGTAGCCGATAACACTGATTAAAATTGTCAAGTTACGAAAACCGAAAGCTCTCGTCAGTTATGACACGTGGCCGCTTTGACGTCATACGTAGAACCGACAGCTTACATATAAACTTGATTTGTGATTTAAAAGATTAGAGCTTAAAAGTTTTTAACATCTTAATCGTCATGATAAACCTGTGTAATGTAAAGTTCAGGAGTCCTCGTAGTCATAACACTGTTGAACAATTGACCACTTCATTAGTCGTGAAATTTTTATAAGTCTTTTAACAGATAACATTTACAGCTGGGCTTTGGCTTCCGACTGGGGTAGGCATAACATCAGGACGTTTCTTGGCCTACTATTCATGAGTATATCTATGTATAAATATAATTAACTAGCACATAACGCATCCAAATAATTTGCTTCGAAAGTAAGATTTTTAACCTACTTCAAAAATCACATTTTCGATTCGACTGGGTTTTTCTCAGTTTTTTTCGTATGTTTGTCACGCGATTACTCTGACAATAGCCAACCGATTTTGATGACTCTTCTTTAGAGGAGTTATTCATAGTTTCAAGGTGGTCTCATATAAATTTTATCATGATTTGACTAGTGGTTTTTAAGTTATATTAAATAATGCATTAATGTTTCACTTATCTTGACGATACTTTAATTATGTCTTTGTAACGGAAGGATTGTTACTTTCAAAGCGTATCAAAGTGTTAAGGATTTTTTTAATCATACATAAATATTTTTTAAAGTTTCAAACTTCCACAAAAATTCAGTTACAACATTAATAAAAAAAAAAAATTTAGTACCTACTGTTACTCAAGTATCTTTACACTCTTCTACCCGAAGAGGAAGGCAGAGCTACAATCAGGCCACGCATGATTAGTTAAAGGTATTTATCGCAAAATTGGTAAAACTATCATAATCCGGACATTTATCAAGAAAATAGAGAAAACATTTGAAGTTGTGGCAAGAATTGAACCTAAGACCTCATGTAGTCAATACCACACGGTGCATTCAAGAAAGTATGCTCAAAACTTTAAAATTAGAGTGATTCAAGAGTAAGGTTTATATGTATGATAACATGGAAGTTTGTCCACCCGTGTGAAGCTGGGACAGTCTCCTAGGCTTAAATAATTTAAGTCCGATTTTGGGAAATCAGGAAATAAGTTAATCCAAACTAAACTTGACTAAGCCTGACTTGTCGCCTCTGTGGCTAGACCACGGTTCAGTTGTTGGACTTGACTGCCTGAGGTCCCGGGAACGAATACAGGGTCGGGAAACAAAAAGAAAATTGGGTTTCTCCAAATTTCTAATAAAAAAAACGTTGCTCGGGATTGGATATGTGCCCGGTTGGTGATAAGCTTGCCACCAATCACATTGTAGGACTTAGTGTCTTCGGCTAGTCGTGAGTGCCCTGGTTGTGCCTCTGCCTACCTATTCGGGGATATGGGCGTGAAGATTATTTTTAAACTTGACTATTGGCAAATATTCAAGCCCATGCCAAAAATAAAAAAACACGATCGTGAAGGATAAATTAACATGTAATCAACACTAAGTGAACGTAAGTAAGAGTAGTCAAAAACGAAAGTAGAATCGATCTAAAATCGGCACCGCCGAAACATCGAGTATCGGATTGTGGTCAGTCGGTCGGTAACTTTCTCCCGCTGCTAATTAGTGATACGAGTATCGATGTTTTACACCATCATGTCGATATCTGATATTACCAATCTATTAGTACGTGTACTAGGCTCTGAGATTCCCGGTATCAAAAAAGTTTTTGGATTTTTTATTTTTGACATGGACATTAGCATCAAACTACTTAATTTAACAAAATCGGGCTAAATCCATACTTTCATTATAAAATATTAATGCGAAAGTCTGTCAGTCTATCTATTGCTCTTAAAGCGATTAATAGATTTGGATGTAATTTTATATGAATATAATAACTTTAGTTCAAACATTGTTTTTTTTTCAAAAATCATCACCCAACGGACTATAACAGATCGCCTATTAGTATACAATTTCATACAAAGTTTATATGAAAATCTTAAACTAAGCTGACGAAGTCGTGGACAAACAGTTAGTTCCTTATAAAATGAGCATTAGTCGTAATTATTATAAGCCTCTTAGGTAAGGGATTAGCATTCTTACCTACCCAAGAATAATTTGGAAGATGTGTCAACAACGTGAAAATACATTTATTTCGTAATAAATACTTTCCCTAACTAAAGAAAATTGTATAAAAAACTTGAAGAATTACATTCAATGTATAGGTAGAGTGCCACCTACTTATGTATACAGTGGTCGAAGTCTGAACTAAACCACTGTTTTGTTAAACGTCATTCGGCGGTTAGATTCTGAAGTGTGAGCACTGAAATTGCAATTCCCATTATTATAATTTTAACCATGGAAAAAAGGTGTAATAAAAAGTTTGATGTGTCTGTGAATGTGTGCTTTTTTCAACCTTTGAAGGGATGAACCAATTTCAATGCGAATTCCGAGCTTGATAATTGATGTAATCGAGATGATTCTTAGCTGCATTACAAGTTTTATGGGGGTTTATTGAACATTTTTAAATATAAGATTATTGTTTTATTTTGTTATTACTATCATTAGTTTCTAAGTAAAATTTTCAATCAAACAAACACTAGCGACACTGTTCACTGCACAGTTAAGTTGGTTGGCACTGTACACGAAATTCCATAATTACAAAAAACTTTGACCATCGTTTCTGTCGATCTCGCTGAACCCACAAAATTTGCAGCAAAGTTGAACAATTTTTCTTAGAGGTCATTGACTTACTTCCAACTGTTACGGCGCGTTTTGAAGCAATACGTCACAGTGCAAAAGAGGTATCCTTCTATCGGTAGTCATTGACATTTGGTACGTGATAAGATAATGACTAGGCTCACGATTCTTCTGATATTATTTAGAGCTATGTGATTTATAGACGCCGCTCTCCCGTAACAACCAGTGTAAGGTTCTGGTGTGAAGAGAAGTCAGTAGCCTTGATCCCGGCCACAGGACATCACACATATAACATCTATGATGTCTATAGGCCACTGTTATCTCTTACCATTCGGAGAGCCGCGGTCGTTGATCTCTCCGTACAAAAAAAAAAGGAATAACGTGATAGGGTGCTGTGCATCTCACCCGAATCTGTAGGACTGCCTTAGCTATTCTTGCAACGACAGCATTAGCGTTCGCCATTATTATCCTCCATGTTAAAAGTTAACTCTACCCTATTAATGAAGCGATGCGCCAGTAACATATATGGTGTATACATACGACGGTTGTCTTTTATCATTAGAAAAGCCTCAACCTGCTTGCTGTCTTATACAAAAAGTACAAGCTGTCAGTTAAAAGGAGAAATTTTGAGTAGGTAAACATAAAGAAAAGCACAACGTGGCATTCAGTCTTAGCCAGTTCCATGAAAATAAAAAAACAAATAAAAAAAATTAGGAAAAGCATACAGTTTTCTAATCGTTGTAGATGACCCAAAGCTAATGTATGTCAAGAGGTCTGAAGAAGTGGGTTTACGACGAGACCGTGTGGATTCCCAACGCGCTTGTGTTGTATTGTTCACGGTAATTAATGTTATAACTGTGTGTGATTCCTAGGATTCAAAGTGAATCGTGTGAATACGGGTTTGAATCCCGCGTGCAGCAAAAACTGTAGTAGGAAACATCAATTCTGATGTTTGACAAAAGCAATAAATTGCAGAATCTAATTCAGAGTTCAAAACAAATAATCCATTTTATTCTTTTTTGTTTTTTTTTATACTTTCTTTGAGATCCCAGTATCATAGAGCTAAGGTCTTATATGTAGGATGTATATAGAATCTGCGCAACCGGCGTATTTGTAACCTTGTCTTTGTTTTTGTCACAACTACCCAGGGTAAACTGGGAGTAAATGTTTTTTTGACATTAAGTTCGCCTTTTGTACATTTATTTTAGTGCAAAAAAGGATTCAAATAATAATAATAAGAGAGTAACGAATGTAGATCAAACTAGGCCTGCAAAAATTGTGCCAGTAGGCACTCAAAATTCTCTGCCTATTTTGCATGAAATTTGGCGTAAAAATGTGATTTTTATGTACCTGACAGAGTCTAGTACATAAACAAGCAAATTTCCCTGACCAGAAGATATACAATTTGACTATCGATGCTAAATGGTATCTTACTAGAATTAGCAAGTGGTAAGTAATGTAATTACTAAAAAAAGGCTAATCTTTATTACAGTAAATACAGTAAAAAATAAGTAATCCAAACTATTAAGTAATTTCATAATATGTAATTACGTACCTTGCTCTGTTTCCTCAGACATTTATTACTTCAAAAGCAATATTTTTAGAATGTCACATAATGCATTTATATTTTTATTTACTTTTCCCTTATGTCTAGAATTATATAATGATTTTAATAAATAATTAGATGATAAAGTTTTATTAGGTGATAAAGAATATGTTCGAACAATTCTTATTATAATATAAAAGGCACTTACGAAATATGATGAGAAAAACTATTTAAAATCTAGCGAATCACCACAAAATCATTAATAAATAAAATTAAGTGTTCATTCAGGTGGCATAATTCTTCGTAAAACACTTAAAAATGAAAGTAAAAAGTTCTAGTGTTTACACTTTCACTGTTAAGGACGTAGAGGGTAATTTACAGGTCAATATGTACAAATATTGAAGAAAGTAATGTGTTTGACTTTTGTCGTCATATTAACTTCAATTACATCAATTAATTATTGATTAAATCAATTTATTTGGATGATTGGTTTTTAGATCTTTATCAACATCAATAAAATTATGATGATTCTTTCATGAATCATGATGAGTTGTCAGTTTTTTGTAGCAATTTTTGACGTGACAACGTCGTATAATTTAATGCTGCACGCACCAAAAACATGACTCATGCGCCGTTACCTCGCTCTGAGGCGTGTCATTTAAGGCTTGAAGTGCAAGCGAGAGCGCGGAACGAGCGACAAAGAGGCACAATTTGCCTCCGTTCTTAAGACTCTGTCACGTTCAACTATCGTCAGTAAACCGATTTTACAGACAACCGCTTTTTTATACCTTTTCATCAAAAACTTTCATTGTTTGGGGGTTTTGAAAAAAGTTTTTATTATATTAAACTCATTTCCAGTGTCTTAGCCGTGAAGCGTAACAGACAAACTGTTGAGTTTATTATAAGTATGTTGATATGTATATGGTAAATTTTCTTTCAACAGACGTCAAATAAAAGGTTTTTAATTCGTCTGTTTATTTCGTTTTAGTCTTCGACTGAAAAAGAGGGCTGTTATAAGTTTTGATTTGTGGCGTTATTGAAAAGTTTCATTTTAAATTATTTTATGAGTGTTTTTTTTACTATTTTATACAAATTGTTTTTCCAGATCTTACAAGTGTCTGTAGAAATCGTGATACAATCAAAGACCGTAGATACTAGAATAAACAGACAGCAAGATTCAGTTCTAAATTCAATTCAATCCAATCCAAAATTTCAAGAGATAAAAAAATTAAGGTTCAATATTAATTTCAAATAAGAAATCCTTCTGTGGCCTAGCGGTCTGGCGTCGGACTTGACTTCTTGATGTCCAGGGTTCGATCCCTGGATCGAGCAACAAAAACAATTTGAAGATATACATTTTTAATACACATTTAAGGCAGAAACACAATGCGAATGTGGAGGGATATACGTACCCGGGGAGACCAAGATTGACATTCCACGATCAGATCACTCGTATATTATCCGAGGTGGTGTCAAGAATCTCCGAAACGCGCGTGTTTCTATGAAAAGGGTAATTAATGAATGTAAAGGAAGCCAGACAGGTTTGTCAGGATCGTGAGGTCTGGCACTCGATACTCTCTGCCTACCCCGTAAGGGACTTGGCGTGAAGATATGTATGTGTGTATGTATATTTTTAATTTTCTATTAATATTTTCGATATGTTTAAAAAGTTTTAATTGCCTTTATCTCCCATTCCCAACAACTTATAATTATTTAATTATCTTCACGCCAAATCCTTTAGGAAGTAGGCAAGGGCTATAACATTTAATAATCAGACTAACCCTAATTTTTGAAGATCCTAAATTTCAAATTCAAGTAATTGCATACAAATATCCATCCCCTATTTTAAACCTGTAGGGATGTTATTTCCAAAATATCTTTCTGTGTCAAAAATAGTATCCTTTCTGTGATTTAGATGTTAGTTGGTAAGTGAGTCAATCAATGTGTCCCTTTTTATATCAAGAAAACAAACACAAAACCTTAAAATGAAGACGTGTGGCACTCAGAGATTACCGCGATAAAGCTATTGCATAAGCAGGCACGTCACCAGATTGCGGGGCGAAGAGGGGAATTATGCATGCGCAGTAACACCGATATAGCAACTCGCCTCTAGGAGGCATTGGTTTTACCAATGCCTCCTAGAGGCGAGTTGCTGAACTTAAAAGACAAGCGTGATTAAAAAGTCCTTAAAAGTTCTGTTATTCATCGATAGATGGCAAAACCAAAAAGTATCACCGCTGAGCCGGTCGAAGTGGGGGTTGTTAGGTTATTTTCGTTACGGAATTTCTGGATTCGCTCTCCACGTTCAAGGTACGCGATAGAAGCTATGCAATAGGTTAAAAGCTGAAATGAAGTCATACAAAAAGTCAATTTCATATTTAAATTGTTTAACGATTATATCCATACATGCTAATATTGTAAATGCAAAAGTTTGTCTTGTGTTGTATTACGCCTTATCGGATAAAGCTCTGCACTGATTTTGATTAATGCCTATGTATACCGTTAACGACCCAAGTTCAAACATGGGCTACGTTTTTAAAAACCAACCCCCAAAGGCATGTTAAAAGTTTATACGAAAATCCACCCTACGCTGAAAAAGTCGCGGGTTAGCCTCTAGTATTAAATAAACGTAGCCAACACACAATTCATTGTCGCAATCAACTTTTACTTTCCTTGGTGTAGTTCAATGTACTACAGATATAGTGCGAAGATTAGTCACTGATACAGTCTGCTTCTTGTCTACTATGGGAGCCTAGTACTCGTGCTCTGGTACGTTTTATGTTTACTGGTTACTTAACCTTCTTAACTAAGTCTTCGTTTGTAAACTTGAACCCTGAGATTTAACTGCTGAGAGTATGCCTGCCTGCCAACTTACTTATCATAAAAGCATTTAATTATGAATACTTATTATATTTGATATAGCGTCTACATATCTAGCTGTTGGCGTACAGTATTATTTAAATTATGCGCTTCGGCTTTACACTTTTTACTCTTCTTACACTTTTATTTTAAATTATATTAAATTGGCTGGCCTAATCTTAATTTAAGCGAAAAGATTAATTATGTGTTATAACAACTCTATATAGATCGTTTTAAAATACATTTGGATTTCCGAAGCTTGACGAATATAGCCGAAGCGCATAATTTAAATAGTACTAACTTACGCGTCAAACTCCACCGATCAATTGGCTCGGATTCGATTCCCAACGAGGACATTTGTGTAATGAATATTTAGGTGTCATCATTTCTAGGTCTAGATACCCGTATTTATTAAATTGTTTGACATCTAATTAAGTATTTCAATGTATTACTATAGTTAAACAAAATCCCTCATAGAAGCGTGTAATTTGCTTACTTTGGAGCTTAGATTCAATTTACTTAATTTCTCAAGAGATAGTTATTGATTTATTTATTATTTAAAATCTGTACCTACATTAAATATTTTTTAATACTATATATCTCTATACTAATATGATAAAGATAAGGCTATAGGCTACATTATAATATGATCACGCTAAAACCAATAGTAGCACCAATGAAGAATATTTCAGTCAGGGATTTTTTTATTTTTTTTCAGTATTTTTCAATACAATTTTTAGTGGCCGTTAATGTTAATACGTATTCGCCGGGTAGGCTAGTCTCATGATAGTAGTATCTCAATTTGCAAAGCTGACATTGATAGTCGTGTTTTCTACTAGTAATCACGTCTTGTTTATTATAAACTAGGGGCCCGCCCCGGCTTCGCTCGGTTATAAAATATACATATAAATCTTCATCTTTAATCACTTTATTTATTTAAAAAAACCGCATCAAAATCCGTTGCGTAGTTTTAAAGATTTAAGCATACATAGGGACATAGGGACAGAGGAAGCGACTTTGTTTTATACTATGTAGTGATTTCGCTTCCGATATTGAAATCAAAGTTATTATACAAGTAACACGACACTGTATTAAGTGGTTATGACGGTATAAACAACTGCATTTATTACCAGACTGTAATTTGATCGTATGTACCGTAACTGAGTTTGGAAATGATGTACCGATTACGATCAAAATGTTTCTTGTGGGAAAATTATTGGTTTAACATCTTATAGCAAGAAAATTATACTTTTTAAACATATTGTTGAGTAGTTTACGTTATTGTTACTAAGTCTTGTAAACTGACACAAATCTCAATTTTTAAATAAGAACTAAACAAAACTGTTATTTTTTTTTCTTTTTTAATGCTTACCTACTTTTTTTTACTAAGCCTATTAGTATAAAAGTTTTTGTTCTTATTTTGTTAAGCTTATAAACTTCTACATAAAAACATGGCTGGTTTATGGGTAATATTCAGTTCTCAAGTAATTTTTTTTTGTAACGAGCAATACAAATTTTTTTGTTAAATACCAATTTTTTTTTAGTGAATGCATTATTAAATGACTGGTGATGAATTACCTATTCCTGCCGCCATAATAACTCTGTCATGTATCCAAAAAGTTTGGATAGCCGTTAGATTTGCACAGTTGGCCTAACACCCCGGCCACAGGACAGCGACGCACCTATAATATCTATTGTGTCAATAGCCTGCAGTTATCTCTTACCACCAGGAGAGCCACGCCAGTTCACTGTTTTTTGCCATTAAAAAAATACAAACCAAAAAGAACCAGTCGGATCTAGAACAAATTTACATAGGACCACTTTTGAATCATGACCTTTCTAAAAAGAACCACCAAAATACATTAGTTACTAGCTAAGTAATCGTAAACTTATAAATAAAAAAGCATCGGTAAATTATAACCTGCTTGGGAAGTCGGCTAAAAATTGGACAGCATATTAATATTCACGAAGACCACCCCTTCTCTGTGTCTAAGCAATCAATCACGATAATGTATTCAGAGTATGTATAATAAGAATCGTTTCATCCGATGTAGCTTCACCTTCCCATGGAGGTCGAGAGAAGCGAAAGTTAGAGGTTAGGCAAGCCTCAAGATCAAGGCCTCTTGAGCACTGCTTTGGAATGTAATAAGCAATTTCTTCATCCATTTTGTTTTGCTATTGACGATGAGTTACTGTGCAAAATAAAATTCGCTCGAGGTTTTTTTGAATGGCAAATGTTTTTTAACTTAAGCAAAAAATCTACACCAACTAGAAACACTTCAATGGCATTTCAAAACCGCAATGCGTCGCTTAAATTACAACACCGCGAATATGCATTTTCGCTACTTTCCGTTTGTGCAGATTCGAGGCGTTTATGTCAAAAATCGACAAATGACAACATTGGCAGTGATAAAATTTTTGAAATTACGGCCTCTTATTGGCCGCTTTAGTAGGATGTTATTGGTCGAAAAGACGTAGAATTAATTTCTTTATCCGGTAAATGAAAAAAAAAAGCGTAACGTAAAAAATGCATATTCGAGGTGTTTTAATATAAGCGACAAATGACTTCTTTGTTAATTTACAAAAAAATATTTTATTATTCACCTCTGTCTACTGGCTCAGGTGTTGGACTTGACCTCATGAGGTCCAGGATTCAATATTCAGGTCTGGCAATAAAAGTAAATAAGGCATTTCCGGTTTTCAAATTTAAAAACAAAATGTTCTCGGGATTGGATGTGTGCCCGGTTTGGCGATAGGTTTGCCATTTATCACATTGTGGAACCTATGTATATTCGGCTAGTCGTGGGTGCCCTGGTTGTGCCTCTGCGTAACTCTTCGGAGATATGGGCGTGAAAATACTTTTCTATTTTATTAATAATAAATCCACCCTCAACCATACTAACAATATAAATACGAATAAATATAAAACGAATGCAACCTAATTATTTGTTCCTCGAGTGATTAAACCTGTAAATGGTTAATCCTTACTTATCAGGCTATAGATAATAATTGCATACGTTAACTTTTATTCATTCATACTTAGCAATGCATTGAATTAATTATTTATTTAATTAAAGTAACCTTTACAAAGAATGTTAACATTCAATCTTACTACAGCCTTAAAAGTCAATACAAATAATAAAGTTCACTAAAAATGTGTGAACTCTTTCCAATTAAAGCATTTCTCGAAATCCAGTACAAAGTAAATTTTGTAAAATTATACCCTGATTACACATCGCGTCTCACTTCGGTGTATTAAGCTATATTAAACAATTTATACAGCTCGTTAATCTCGCACGCGCTACCTTTATAATGAGTTGCAAGGATATAATCTTACTATAAACCACAATCACCACACCCCATAATTATACAATGCTTTGCACCGACCGCATATTTCGTCAGCGAAACGCATCGCAAAAACACATAACTACGGAGTTCCGTCAGTACTTTCTCCCGGTGGTCCCACGACCCAGTTGTAGCGAAACGCCCTAACCCGTCCAGCAGGAACGCCCAAATATTTGGTAATTAAAGATGAATGGCCTGACCACACATTTACATGCTTATTTTATTCATTTAGCAATTCATTCCAAAATGTTCGCGAAGATTGTTTATGGGCAATTATTCTTACTAGTGGTCGCCCATTGGTCAAAATTCGACGATAGTAAATTTTAATATATTATTGATAAGAACGCCATCTTCTTTTGTCATGACCAGCTACTTTGTTTCCATACTTTATGAATACAATTTTGTGCGCCATCTGTGATCTTTTATCGTTATCATCAATATATTGGTTTGTGTAAGTCATATGTAGTATATATAATGTTTTATTATTTGATTTAATGCACTTTATAAGCATTATTATTGAATAATATTAGCTTTCTACACTTCTCCTATACATAAACTATAAGTGTGCCAAATTTCATACATCCTCCATCCGAAGAATTTTCGTAAAAAGGGATCTAAAGTCTGGTTTCATGTATTAATATTATGATTATGATAATTGCAGAAAACGTAGAATTGTTTCTTCATAAAGTTGCAATAGCTGGATAATAATATTGCTTAAAGCTAAAACATAAAATATTTTCCAATACTTTAAAGCTAGGTCCGGATCTCATGTTAAGAATAGATCATCTCCCTTCCTGCCAGGCAGCTCGTAAGAGGCGAGTCAAGGTTAAAGAAGGCATTGCCAATAAGACTCGTCCGATTAGGGAGATATTCATCGCCTCACCTATTCCTGCCGCCACAGTGACAGTGTCATATTCTGGTCTGGAGGTTAGGCTGGTAGACTTATACAATTGACTTGAAGCCCCGTCACATGAATTAGGCACACCTATTGTGTATATGATATCTGTAGACCACAGTTATCTCTTACAATCAGGAGAGCTATACTTATTCGCTAGTATGTGTTTACATAAAAAAACTTGTTCCATAGTTTTGATCGCATCCAACTTATAATTACTCCAATTCCAAGTACTTTTCGATCAGCTTGATTCTTTGAGGGAATGCTTAGAAGTATCCGAATCCGAAATCCTCAACCATGCAATTCTGAAGACATTTTTTCCCCGTGTTGGTCCTGGCTCCTTTGCATAATAGACCATCAGCATTCCAGTCAGGCAGCTTGTAAAAGCGGAACATAGGCTTAGTGTCACTAAGACCGTGACATCTGACTAGGTTTGGTCTCGCGGATTGGTACCACCGCCTCATTTATTCCTACCGCCATAACGTCAGCACTTGCCGTTGACGTGTTCCGCTTCGGAGGATAAGACAGCCGGTAAACTTACTTTTGCTCGAGGCCTGACATCCTGGCCTCAGGTTCGAAACGCACCATTACCACCATTGCTGACTCTAGGCGGCGTGAATTTCTTACCATCAGGAATTCCGTCTGCTTGTTTGCCTTCCAATATCATAAACAAAACTTTGACAAAACACAACTAATTTTAAAATCGATAAAAAAACTAGTCGTAATCGGAATTTTCAATAAAAGTAAGAACTAATCCCAATCGTAGGGTATGTTATACACAGTTGACCTTTTCTGACCTTGTCTTTCTCAAGTTATCATATCCAACCTTTAACATGTTTTATGATACTTCCACTAATATGCGTTTGCAAAAATAAACTAACGGCCAATATTAATAACATATCCACAGATAGGAGATAAGTCTAGTAAAAATTTGTTCCTAAGAAATTTTTGTTATCTATTGAAAAATTACAATGGTTGCCAGGTTACTAATCACAAATAGCGCTATCTCTTATCTTAGATAGATTATTACTTTTGGCCTTAAATTAATAATATTTAAAAGAAGACCAAACGATACTTAGCTCAGTAGATTGAAGCAATAATGTTCGTACACACCTACGCGAAGTGTCAAAAATATTACTAATACTAAAACGATTATTATTAACTAGCTTCCGGCCCGGCTTTGGTTAGGGATATAATTATCACTACATTAAACTTACATGTAAATCTTCCTCTTAAATTACTGTTTCTAATTAAAAAAAAACCGCAACAAAGTTGGTCATGCAGTTTTAGAGAGCTAAGCGTACATAGAAACACATATTTCAATACAATTTTTGTTTGAAATCTGATGTATGCGGGATGATTCTTAGCTACATTTTTATTAGTTATTGAAAATTTTAAATTTTATGATTATGATATTTCAATTTAATCTAATCATGGTTACTCATGAGGTACAATTGCAGGAGTAGCGCACAGTAAAAATATGAAGTTCGAAAAGAAACAGGCGTAGAAGTTTTTATTTAACTGCGCGTTACTAGTTACAATTTAAATACATGTTTAAAACAAATAACGTACAGCTATTAGTATAAAAGACGTTGACAGACAAGAAGACGAAAACAATCACAACAATTATAAAGTTATTTGTAATGTGGGTATGGGACCACAATCGACATCTGATGTGGGAATCTCCATCTTTGTACAAGGTTATATAGACCATGTATGAATGGGAGAGAGATTAGATGAGATTATATGGGTAATTAGCAATTTCATTCATAACATAAAATATTCATGAGAAACTATTTGTTTAATGAAGAGAGCTTGAATGTTCTTTCTACTGACATAAGTATTTGTGGCTAAACAAAATTATGTTAAAATTTAGAAAAATAAATCATCAATAAACCGGCATACGAGCTCTGTGCTACTTTATGGACATTGGTCACCAGTGCAACTATGTCTCTAAAGAATTTATTTAATTTCTGTAGAAAATCCGTGCTATGTTCCGTTTATTGAAGGTATGAGAGAAACAAAATGTATGTACAAATAAGAAATGTCAAAAGAAAAAGAGAGATAGATAGAGAGGAGGGATAAAAATCGCAGACGTTTTAATGTTCAATACTCGAAATCATAATTGATTTTTGATATATTCCATAACATTCCTTTTTTTAATGATAAATGTGTTGCTAACCTCATGATTTTTACAACTTCGCCGGGCTTCAACATTCCTTTTTAAGCATTTATTTATAGAACTAAGCTTAAGTTACACTCAAGCTTTAATTTCGTAAACTCACATACATTAACACATATAAAAATAACAAAAAGTATACCACTATTAATAGAAAAGCTGTAATAGCATGTAAGCATTATACTTGTTTATGCTATTTTGTATGTCGGATAGTATGAAAATAGAATAATCCACGAATACAATCAACTGAAGTTAAAAATACATGTACGGACCCTGTCTTATTATCTACGGATCTATATCAGTTTCTAGTACGCAAAGTAAACATCATAGTGATAATATGACAGAGGAACACTTTTAATGTTTAGATACGTGGGTCTACCATACTTTGCTGAGACTTTCGCCTACGCATATATAAACTTTCGGAAGACTTATATTTGTTTTTTGTTCACAGTTAAAGATGCGGACGAGACGGTTGGCGATATGTGTCTTCCTCATATTACACATGGTAAGAAATCCTAGTTATATTTCAAAAGCGAAAGTTCTTAAGACTTAGCACTCTCTATTGTTACAATGAATTCGAAGCGTATTTCTACTATTATTCTAAAATTTTATTATTTAATTGGTCGTCTCTGTGTGTCTCTGTGGTCTAGCGATCCGGTGTTAAACTTTCATGAGCTCCTGGGTTCAATCCCCCGGGCAACAGGAAATAAAAATGAAACATGTTTTTTCATATTTCCAATAAAACCAACATTGCCTGGGATTGGATAGTTGGGGATGGGTTTGCCACCTATCTAATTGTGGGACTTCGGCTACTCGTGGATGTCCTTGTTTTATACCTGCCTACATATTCGAATAAAAAAGAAATCACCTCCATTTTTTATGATTTATATCTCTGATTTAAAAAAAAAAAGCTTAATAGCTGGAATTCACAAACTAAGTCATATTCAGATAACATTACAAATGATAAATTCTCTACAACACTTTCATGGCTAAACCACTAAATTCATTTTGATAGAATTATATAATTGAGACTGTTTACCCCGGGTCTAATACCTCAATTAAATTAATTGAAATCGTAGTAGTTTTTAAACCATCTCAGTTTTGGCAAAAGGAAATTAATGGCATAATTGAGATTGCGATATTAGTCTTAACAAGATATGCAAACTTTCTATATAGTAAAGCAAAATATAGTTCAAAAACAATCAGTTAAGCAACAATTACTCAATCAATGTATAAGAATAAAAAAGTCAATTTAAAAGATGACATTTACGATTGATTAATCTCAATTTTTTTTAATGATATTGGAAGGCAAACAAGCAGACGGATTTCCTGATGGTAAGAAATTCACGCCGCCTAGAGACACCAAAGGTAAATTTACCGGCTACCTTACCCTCCGAACCGGAACACATCATGACGTTATGGCGGCAGGAATAGGTAAGGCGGTGGTACCATTTAATGTGACTTAATCCTAGCCATAAATAACAAAAAAAAAGAATAAGCAAAATTGTACCATCCGTCCGTTTCGTCCATCCGTTTAGCTGTG
>NJDC01000632.1:64059-107637 GCA_002245475.1 Calephelis virginiensis | reverse complement strand
GAATAGGTAAGGCGGTGGTACCAATCCGGACGAATCGCTGCGAAACTCTACCACCTAGTCAAAATTAGATTGATTTTTAAAACTGTATTTTTTTGGAAACGTGTAATACAAGACTATTCATTTATTACTAGCTGAATCGATTGATATTGTCTTGTTCTATTGTTTTTTTTAATGTGACTTAATCCTAGCCATAAATAACAAAAAAGAGAATAAGCAAAATTGTACCATCCGTCCATTTCGTCCATCCGTTTAGCTGTGGTACGATGACCAAGAGAAACAGCCATTATATATAAATGTAATAAAATGAATCGCTTAGGTATAAAATAACTAGCGTACCCGGCACACGTTGTTCTGCTACTTTTTAAATGATTTTAGTAAAAGAATTTGGGGTGAGTCACCCTTGTCACTTAGGGGTATGAAAAATAGATGCTTGCCAATTCTCGGACCTAATCAATATGCTCACAAAATTTCATGAGAATCGGTCAACCCGTTTCAGAGGAGTACGGGAAAGAACATTATGACATGAGAATTTTATATACAAGATAATACAGTGATACACAGCACTTCCGTGCAACGGGATTTCAAGGTTAAAATCGGTTTTACAGGAAACCGGTGCGGTAAGCGGTACAATGTGATTTTCTTCTATCTTAAGTATTCCAACAGTTTGCACGGACCTTTTTTGCTGTCTCTAAAATGTCGATGTTTTTATTTTCGTGATTAAGCTTGGATGAGATGATAAAGAATAACCTTTAAGAAAATTTTATATAATAGTTACTTTTCTTCACGCAAAGTCCCTTACAAGGGAAGGCAGAAAGTATTGCCTATATATTATGCAAAATTGCCTAGTCTACTTCACATTTAACATTCTTTTCATATAAACACGTAGGTTTTGAAGTGTTGAAAGCACCTTTGGATAAAACCTGATCAATTTGATCGAGGAACGTCAACTTCTAGATCTTCCAGGGTAACAATTTCCATCCTTATTTGAATTGTTTAATAATTTCCTATTACAAATTAACATCTATAGACGTCTTATTTTTTACTATGAACGATCTGTATGTATGCTTATAATTTGTAGAAATACTCCAAAACTTCATTAAAAACCTGATGACTATTGACAACATAGTTTCCGTCAAAAGTATTCTATCACCCATTAACACTTCTCCAATTAGAAGTATTACTTTTACTTTTAGAAAATCTAAGTTATTCATTTAATTAACTTCAAATTTCTATTTTATGTGAGTCATAAAATGACAAGCAATTAATAGTTTAAAATTAACGTCTGTAAAGTGGAGCGGTAGTTGAAAGTTAATGATTTTTAATCGACATAAACTTGCCACTTATGGCACATCACTAGGGCACCGCCGGTTTTATTCACTTAGCCAATGTTTTCATAAAATAACTATTAGACATTAAGTTTTCACTCGATTGAAGATCAATCTATAACATTCTTACCTTTAGTTTCTCTAGCGCCATGTCTTCAATAGTCACTTCAGTTTCAGTGACAGCTTTTACAAACCGGTAGGTGTTATTTTACGGCCAATATTAATAGCCTATCTAAGATAAGAGATCGTGCTATTTAGGATCAGTTGCCAGGTGACCGCTGTTATTTTACAATAATTAACAATAATAACCCAGCAACAAATCTTTAGAAGGCTTATCTTTTTGTCGATTTATACACATTTTAAGTTTACATGGTTATACTGACTTTCGATTTTGATATACTGTGGTTTAGCGGTATTTAGTTGGACTTGACTTCTTAAGGTCCCGGGTTCGATCCCTGGTCGAGGCAACAAAACAAAAATAGGAAAATATGTATTTTCAATTTTCTATAAAAAAATAACGTTGCCCGGGAATACATAATATGTGCCCGGTTGGCGATAGGCTTGCCACCTAGTTATCACATTTATAGGACTTAGTCTCTTCCGCTACTCGTGGATGTCTTGTCTCTGCCTCTGCCTCTTCGGGGATATGGGCGTGAAGATGTTTTTGTTTAATATTAGATACACATTTGAGAATGCAATTGCAAATGTACATAGGTTTTTTTCTTTAGTGTCAACAATCGAGAGCGTAACTAATAAGTCCCTTATGAAATATGTTTGTCCATTATAAATTCAATCAAATAAAATATATGGATGACGTCACCCATGTTACAAGTAACACTGAAATTTGATAAAAGATTTTTCCACCACAAAAGAACTTCTTAAAAAAGTTAAAGATTCAAAGACAATTCAACCTAAATATACAGCTATTTATCATACATCATTCATCATTCATTATAAAATCTTGGATTAAAATGTTGAACGAATGGAATAGATATCTTTCCATTAAATTTGATCAAATGTCCATATAAATTGGACAAAGCTATTTGACGAGTGAAATACATTTCGTTACCTTACGTTACGAGTGTTTTCGTAGACGATGTCTGGAAATTTAAAATGCACGGAGCTAATCACAACACTATAATGACACTTACGGCCGCATTCAGAGTCGTCAATTATCTTTTAATCATTCATTAAGTCGATATTTTTCACAAAAAATGTGAGTTAAGATTAAATTTTAATTAACGTCACGGAGTGTGACCGTAAGTGTCATTATAGTCTTGTAATTAACTCCGTACCCTTAGATCTTAATTAGACAAAACATCCACTACTTGTATAATAATAAAAAAACTGTAATAACTAGCTTAAGCTAGTAGCTTATCTCATCACTAATTCCTGCTTTATACATTTGAATAAAAATTGTTTAGATTTAAAATTGAACTCCTTTCCTTTTAATAATAAAAAGCCAATTATTTAAAATTAGTCCAAAAAATTTAAAACATGTTTTTCTGGACTTCAATATATATGTCAATGTTCAATATATAATAATATGTCTATAAGGTATAGACAAAGTTTTTACAACTTTAAAAGGTAATAATAAGAATGTTATCAAAATATAACAAAAATAAATAAGGATAATATAATGAATGATTAAAAAGTTTTTACGTGTTAATCCTTGTATTATGATTTATGACGTTTATACGGTACCTACAGTCAATTTCCTGAGGAAGCCTCGTTGTCGAGTCGAAACGTAGGTCGAGTATACCAGTTCATATTTTGTGGCGAGTTCTTCGACAAAGTTGACGATGGACTTGAGAAGTCGAAATGTTTTTCTCTCTCAGGCTCTACTAGTGGCCTACACTTAAGTCTCGATTTCATGTAAATTGGAATCAAATTTGTGTCTCCTACAAAACCTTTATGTAACGTAGCAAAGAACCGCCTAGATAACGTCATTTCCAAACAAAAACAGAAAACAAATTTATCTTAATCGAAATCAGTTATCCGTTCAAAAGTTATAACGCAATATACAGACTCACACACATTTACAGACACGTCAAACTTATACCACCCCTATGTTTCTGCCGCGGGTTGAAAAGATAAAGAATATAGAACAAAATAGATCTGGTTTCTTCTGTATTTAATCCTATTCTTCATTTTATTCCTGAAGAAAACAACACTTTTAAACACTTGGAAGTATTCGTCTAATTGCAAACTTTTTTTGCATTTCCAAGAAAAGCATTACTTAAACGGAGTTGTTTACAGTGTTCAGTTAGTATGATGCCATGTTAGTTTTTCTTCTGGTAAAGGCTAAATAGGTAAAACACGTAGACGGATTTGAACAAGTCCATCAAGCGCAGTCGGTCGACAGGTCCATATTCGGCGCATCTACCCTGCTGACCGAATTAAATTAATCTTATTTCATTTCTTTTGACGGGTGGTCCCTTACCTATTATTTCCTTTTTTCTGTTTCTTATTATTTCTTGATTTAGGCGGGTACACAGTCCGTTTTTTTAAAGTATAAGATTACAACGCTAGATAGGCCCATTTTAATAAAAATCTACTCTATTTCAATAGTCTATTTTTTGCCTCTGTGGTGTAGCGGTCCGGTGTTGGACTTGACTTTATGAGGACTCGGGTTCGATTCGCGGGTCGGGGAACAAAACGTAAATGTTTTTTTATCAATTTTCTTATAAAACAACGTTAGCCAATATTGGATATGTGCCCGCTTGACGATAGAGTTGCTACCTTTTCTTTAATTTTAAATTGAAAACGATGTCGTATGTTTCGTTTCGCATGGTGGGTACTAAGTGAATAAGATCACTTAAACAATTAAAATTTGTGATTAAAAAATTTAACAATTTAAAAAACAATTACTTTTCGAACTTACATGATTATACTAATTTATAGCTACCATCCGAAAAGTTTCATTCACACTGTTTTTTATTCTTTTAATAATACATATAAAATAATAAATATAAAAAAATAATGTTATTAACCCTTATTCTTTTAATTAAGGACATATTTCATGAAATAAAAACTTTTTAATTGTTTAAAAACTTGACGCTCAATCATGACTTATCACGTTTTTCCTATTGACTAATTACATCTTTGTCGACTAAATCTAGAAATATAGCACATCATCGCGGCTTTGTCTATGTGAATTCTTGTGTTTTAGATGAAAAATAATGTGAGAAAAACTAATCCTGGTATCTTTTGAGTATTATGAATTTACAGACGCTGACTATCTTATCAATGAACAAAAAAACTTAGTCTAAGAGTACAGTTAGGTTGATATTATAGTTTGTAGCACAATGTAATACAGACTATATTACCAAGTTGAAATACATAATTTAATCTGTTTATTAATAAGATGGCTTTTTACAATATATAATTATAAATAATGTATTTTTATTCGTAATAGTGGGATTGAAAGAAAGTGTTGGTGTTAAAATGCGAAAGGGCATGCTCCGCTGGTTCGGTCATGTGGAAAGAATGATGGATTAAAGATTGACAAAGCAAATTATACTAAATTACTTTGTTCATGATATTTTTATAGACTTTTAAAAACGTTCTAGACGATCCTATGAAGGTACCATTGGAAAAGTTGTTTCTATCTTCCGGTTACTATTAAATTTGAATTATTTGGTTTAGACAGATGCAAACCAATGTTTACAACCGTCTGTACTCCGTTAAATCTGTCCTTCAGAAAACGTTGATTGAAAACATCACTAATTGATATGTTCGGACTACAGTGACATGTCTAAAAAGTTTCATTTCTTTTTATCTTTGATTCGTTGAAACTTACAACTAAAATAAGTTTAGTTTTGCTTGCGTGCTTAATAGAATAACTATCAATGTCAACATTTAGAAGGTAAAAAAATATTCCCTAATTTCCCTCCTGTTGACCTTCGCTATAGCCCTCTTTACCTACTTTTAAGTAAATATTGAAGGTTCATTGCTGTTCGTTGGCACAATAATAAACTCGTAAGCGTTGTGTTATATGTGACAAGCCTATCGCCAACCGGGCACATATCCAATCCCGGGCAAAATTACTTTTATGAAAAAATTTAAAATATACTTATTACAGTTTTTTCGTTACCCAATCCGGGAAATGAATTCGGGACCTCAAGAAGTAAATTCCAACGCCAGACCACTAGACCACAGAGGCGATTTACAATAAATAAAAATAAATATTTCTTATAACCTGGTGTTAGCTTTCAACAGCCTTAAATTAGCTATAGTCACAGCTTTCAACCAAACAGTATAATTTAGTCTACTATAATATCTATGTAAGACAGATTGGCAAAACAAAATGTCAAGCACGTTGAGCGATCAGAATTTACGACAATAGCCGGGCGACGGTATTAGTAAAAGCAGCTTTCCCGACGGTCGGTCACACCGCGACCTAGAGCGATGACATACATTAGTCTGAAATCCTGCTCGTCAATGGCAGTTCCACTTGTTTTTACCTTTTTTATACCCAACTAATAAATAAAACAGCTCTTTTGTTAGGGGCTTAGCTGAATATTTTTTTTATGATATTGGAAGGCAATCAAGCAGATTTCCTGATGGTAAGAAATTTATGCCGTATAGAGACACCAAAGACGGGGTTTTAGGATTCGAGCAAGAGTAAGTTTAGGTGCCTGGCAGGAAGGCAGATGGTCTATTCTACACAGGAGCCCGGATCAGTAGGGGTTGTAGTAGATATCCCGATTGGATAAACCAAGTGATGGAGTTTAACATGTTTTATAATCTTCATGATCGATGAAGAAGTAGTGCAAATAAAACTGGATGCCCCATGAAGACACAAACAGTCGTACTCAAAGACGTTAATTAACATTTAATTATGACACAATTTCGTATTGAAAATCAATGTGTGGTCAAAAGAATATATTTTCAAATATATATTTTAAAAATACATTTTTCTAGAAATACAAATAAAGAGACGGATTGTTGGTATAAAATATTCGCTATTTATGGATTTCTCGCACTGGCATCAGATGAAGAACCAAACGCCACACGCTCGACACCTTGTCAAAATAAAAGGTTTGATTGTTGGTCGGATGTAATAAAAATAATTAAGATAAAAACTTACATGTCATGATAGAAAATGTCTGCACCTGCATCGCGATCACTTTGTAGACTTTGCATTTTAGTTACTTCGAAAACTCTCAGTTGTCGATAGATAGATAATATGTGTTTTAGCGAACTAGCAGGAGACTTTTCCAATTATAAGACAAGTCACCTATAGAGACCGTAGACGTTGTAGGTGCGTCGCTGTCCTATGGCCGAAATGTTAGGCTAATTATGGAAGTCTACCGCTACTCTAACCTATGGACATGAACATGCCATAAATATAACACTATAACAAGAGACGAGATTATTTCTAGTAAGAGAAATTACTGTCAAACCTTTCATTTTGACAGTTTTAATTAAAATCACAATACTGTAATATTTATTGAATTTATTTTATTTTATATGCAACTTCCATAATATACTAATATTATGCAACTACTAAGCAGAACAAGCGAAGGTTACGCAATGGTTTTCTAACTTTGCTATTCATAAGAAAAAATATTAATAAAAAACATTTTCTGCTCTGACAATTTTAAAACTTTTCTTTATATTTAAATTAAGAAATCATTACATAATTAGCGATTATAATAACATATATTTAATATTTCTTCATTTACAATTTTTAAAATACAATTTCTTTTGCTTTCACTGTTATGAATAACATTCTTATTATTATTAGTTTGTATAAATAAGATATTTAACACATTGTGATATGATATCTGCGGTATAAAAAAATACCTGTATTTAAGATCATACTAATATTTTAAATGCGAACGTTTGTGTTTGTATGGTACTCCTTCACGCAAAAACTGCTAAACCGATTTTCATGAAATTTGGTACACATATAGAGGGTAATTTGAATTAAAAAATAGGATAGTTTTTATGCCGAAAAAATTTTCTGTCGGACCATTAATTTCGCAGGCAACGCCGCGGGCAACAGCAAGTTTTATATAAAAAAATAAATTTTGTCACGTTTTATAAGCTTAACAGACAAATGGGATGGTGATGATAATTCATGTATGTGTGTATGTAACATAAGCATATTATTGATATGTACATACAATTTAAAATTTAGACCCTTATTGCCAAAAATAATGTATTTAAAGTCGCTTTTCGCTGTCTGTCCCTATGAATGCTTAAATTTTTAAAACTGCACAACAGATTTTGATGCGGTTTTGTAAATAGGTAGAGTAATTTGTGTCCAGTCGTGCGAAGGTAGGACGGATTATTAGTAAATATTATGTTATAAATATATATCGCCTCTGTGGTCTGTTGGGCCGGCGTCGGTCACCCCGGGTGGGGCAACAGAAAAATTAGAAAAATGTATACTTTCGATTTTCTAATTAAGATAACTTTGCCCGGGATTGGATACGTGCCCGGTTGGCGATAGACTTGTAACCTATCACATTATGGGACTTAGAGTCTTCGGCTAGACGTGGGTGTCTGCCTACCCCTTCGGGGATATGGACGTGAAGATACTGAAAAATATATATTTAGCACTTTAGAGTGTAGTTAGCCATACTAACTTTGATCATAATTAAATTTACTTTTATTTTTATTACACGCTGTATTTTCTTAATTTATGATAAGCATTTTATCTTGCATTATATGTTAGTCCTATTGTGTAGGTCTACCGGCTACTCTACCCTCCAAGCTGGAACATGACAGAGTCACACTGGTGGCAAGAATAGGTAACTAGTGGATCCCTACTCGGGCAAGTTTCTGCATAGCACCTACTTACCTAGTGGTGACCTATATTTTAACCAGTGCTCGCGTCCTACGACCTGCCTGATACTAACATATCATGCGTATCATACATATGAGACCAGAACCAACATGGGGAATACGTAAACTTGCAAAAAATACTTAATTTTATAGCTTCCAAAAAAGCTAATTTCAAAACAAGTACTAGGATAACATGAGTCAAGGCTAAATTGATGAAAACGTCAGAAAGGTAATAAACGGATTAGCGGAGAGATGTGTCTAGCAACTTAATGAAAGTAAAATGAGTCCGCGGATCAACGACCTCGTGCTGACACAGTGCACTTGCCGAGGACCACTCCTTAGCGACTAGTTGTATGCGGATCTCAGAACCGCGGTACACATTCATATGGGGCTTTCTCTATAATTAACAATTTGGCAATATAGGTACCTAACTGTTCTTTATTTTATATTTAGTTACATATATTTTTCAATAAATATAATTTTTCACTACCAAGCTCGGGTTTTGTATAGTTGTGTTTTGTGTACAGTGAAAATGAAACTGAACTTGACAAAATAGAATAAATTTTTGATGTATAATTATATAGATATATAATTTATGTTGTTACATTTTGTAATTATTAGCAAATGATGAAAGTGTTAGGTTTTTTATTTCAAGGCTTATTTTTTCTCGTTCGCTTTTTTTTATGATATACCTAGGAAGGCAAACAAGCAGACGTATTTCCTGATGGTAAGAAATTCACGCCGTCTAGAGACACCAAAGATGGTAATGGTGCGTTGCCAACCTGAGGTCGGGATGTTAGGCCTCGAGCAAAAGTAAGTTTACCGGCTACCTTACCCTCCGAACCGGAACACGTCATGACGTTATGGCGGCAGGAATAGGTAAGGCGGGGGTACCAATCCGGGCGAGTTGTTGCGAAACTCTACCACCTAGTCAGATGTCGAGGTGTTAGTGACAGTAAGCCTATGCTCGCCTTTTACGAGCCTGGCAAGGAAGGCAGATGGTCTATTTTGCAAAGGGCCCCGGACTAACACGGGGTCTGTTGGTTCCGGTAACTTTTCTGTATAACGAAAAAAAACGACAACAGATAAGAACTTCGATGTTTTCAATGTATAGACAGAGCTGTTTAGACTTTACATTATGCATCCTGAGTCTTGTTTCATGCCATAAGGTTGCTAGAACAGACCTTTCCTATGGCGGTAAGTCCAGTTTTGAGTATTTTAAAAAAAGTGGTATATTTTCGACTAATATCTTTTCATAGAGGCGTGCGTGAAGTATAATCTTCGTATATGTTTTTGTACTAGAAAATTTGCTCGAGCACTTCAGATTACAATATCTAAATTGAGTTTATAGCATGCCAATAAATGCATATTTAAATATTCTGATGGTTTGTGTGTAACGTACGGTCGACGATCAGAAACTCACAAAAAAGCGTTCTAACTGTCATATTTTTGCAAACAGTGACATTTATAGCATACATCACTATAAATATGCGCTTGCGTGCGATAAGGTGATTGTAATTGTCACAAATATTTTAGCGGTCAGACAGTATTTGAAAGACAGTCTAAGGGCCCCCATGACGTTCGAGTGACTACTTTTTAGCATGCTAGGCTCCCTATACTATTAGTATTTATTAAATAATAATGAATGTATATCAATGGACAAGTAGTAATGTTACACAACTTGAATTCAGCCGCAAAATCAACGATTCTAATACACAGAAATATTTAAACAGATACCACTATACATTTAATAAACACCAGAAATTCAACACACTGAACGCCCATGTCGGGAATCGAACCCTACACTCGCGGTTGATGGGTGGAGTTAGGGCGTGTACTTAGTCTTTGTCTTTTGACCAACGATGCGGTCTAGTTGTGGTTGTACTGAGGTAATAACGATTATTTTCCACACTTTTCGAAATATTTACTAGGAAAACATAAATAAATCAAGGTTAGAGTGATTGAAAGCATATCTTAAAATGCCGGAAAGGTAATAAACGGATTTGCGGAGAGATGTGTCTAGCAATTTAATGAAAGTAAAATGAGTCCGCGGATCAACGACCGCGTGCTGACACAGTGCACTTGCCGAGGACCACTCCTCGGCCACTAGTTGTATGCGGATCTCAGAACCGCGGTACACATTCATATGTGGCTTTCTATATAATTAATAATTTGGCAACGTAAATTTTTTAAAAAGTTGCAAAATTTTATTTAATTTATTAAACAAAATTCTACAAAACTGTGAATGTTCTTCTTCGATATTTTTGGCAAACAAACAAACAAATAAACGAGTATATAACCTTAAATTATCCTTCAGTTAATAAATAAAACCTTAAATAATTATCATTTAGGTGCTAAATTAAGCAAATTAAATGGCGTGTATCAAAATTAAGACTGCTATCCAAAATCATAACAAAATTTAACAAAAAAAATCTGAATTATCAATGTAATTCAATCTGAAATTCCTGACTAAAAGAGAATTTGTATAGTTCATAATAAAACATAATATATACTTTTAAACTAATCTATGTCACATTATTTCGTAGAAAATGTATTATTTAAAAATTTTCTCCAATTTATTTATCTTTAAAGATCATAACATTTCTAATGAATAATCATAAAGTGTCTCTAATATAATCAGTATAATGTAATTAAAACCACACCATTTCGATTGTTAGAATTTCAAGGCGCTCATCCAATTAGTTCCACATTATATAGCTTACAAAATTTAAACAAGATATAAAACCTAATTGGAGAGAAAATAAAATGTTGAATAGTTTTATTAGCTATAAATATTATATCCTAAAAAGATAGACCTACTATACACTGAAACATACTATGAAGTGTGTCATAGGGTTTAATATACTACTATTTAAATAATGCGACCCGGGGAGACCAAGGCTGACATTTCACGATCAGATCAATCGGATATTATCCGAGGGTGGTGTCAAGAGTTTCCGAAACCGGTGCGTTTGTGTGAAAAGGGTTATGAATGTGAAAGAAGCAAGACAGGTTTGTCAGGATCGTGAGGTCTGGCACTCAATACTCTCTGCATACCCCGTAAGGGACTTGGCGTGAAGATATGTATGTATGTATGTTAAATAATGCGCTTCGGCTTTATACTTTTTACTCTGTTTACACTTTATACTTTTATTTTTAAAACGGCTGACCTAATCTAAATTTAGGCGAAATTATTAATTATGTGTAATAACAACTCAATATAGATATTTTTAAAATACATGCGGATTTCCGAAGCTTGACGAAAATAGCCGAAGCGCATAAATTAAATAGAACTACTGTAAGAAGTTTAATCATATTCCACTTCCCAAAGATATTCAGAATACTTACAAATTCACAGGTTTTTGTTTATTTGATAAAACAGCGAACAAGCTAATTCTAATTATAGCAAGAGACAACCGTGGTCTATAGACTATTAACATCTTATTAAAAAAAAATTCTTTAAATATAACTTAAAAACCACGTATCGGGCATTGATCATAACTAAAAAGGAATAGACAAAATGCACTTACTGACATCAACAATTTATATTACATTTTTTAAATATCTTCACGCCCATATCTCCTAAGAGTTAGGCAGTAACTTACACACTAAGTCCCACAATGTGATAGATGGCAAGCCTATCGCCAATCGGGTACATATTCAATCACGGGCATCGTTCTCCTCATTAACAAAATAAATATACACATTTTTCTATTTTGCCCGACCCGGGATCGAACTCGGGACCTCAAGAAGAACCTCAAGAAAACCCAATGCCGGACCGCTACACCACAGAGATATTTTACTCATAAACGCGGATAAAGTTGCAAGGATAACCTAGTCAAGGTATACAAATAAGTGTGAGTCTACACTAGCTATGAATCATTCTCACGATACCAAGAATAATGATGGCAATTACTATATCTTTCAATCTAACTTTCTCTTCCATTACGTAACAACTTAAATTTTCAAGCCATGTGGCCTCACAAAATTCCAATCTTCTATAATTATAACATTCGACACGTTGAAAAGGAAGGTCCAAACATGCCCTCTTATAAATTTCATAGAAATAAAAAGAGTAGGATAGAGCTTTCTAATTGTTTAGCCTTGAGCGATAAGCTTTAAGTTTATTGACGAATTGATTTAATATTGTTATATTTGTATTAAGGTAATTAAGCTCTAATCTGTACAAATAACGAAATTGAAGTGTCTGTTCGTTATATTAAAATAATCGCTTTTTACCATAAGCATATGAAAGTACAAAAGGCGGTACATGTACCAAAATGATTATTTTATATAAACCTGTGAGGTCAATAAATTAACTTACTGCAGACACAACAGACGTTATAGGTGCATCAATGTGTGATTGTGTAAAATTATCGGCTCCTCTATTCCCCGGAGTCGAACACGACTTTGACGTAATAGAAGCGAAAATTGATAAGGTGGTAGATAACAACCGGGACAAGATACTGCACGGCACTAAACCAGTGATGTTTTTGCTAATTACCCATTTAACTTTAGCGTGCCTCTCAGGAGCTGTGTAGCAGGAAGACAGGTGGCCTATTTAATAACTATAGTATAATAAACTTAGTCAACCGAAATATTTTGGTTGACCAAGTTTCTAGACAAATAATCAAAAAAATCGTAAACTTTAATAAAATATGCAAAAAAAGAACCTCATAGACCTAGTTTTATAGTTACAGAGCAATCAATTAAAAGAAAATTTAAAAAAACACAAATTTCTGATATTTAAACTTTTTGCTAGGTTGTCCTGTTTCAAATTGTTATATTATTTTAATCAAACAGGTATACTTTATAGCAATCAGATGAGAATATTTTTTTTATAAAATAAGCCATTATAAACAAAAATACAATAAAAAACAAAAACTATGATTGTATTTGTGATTACGTGTGCCAATTTTTATTTTTATTTTTTGTCGATAATTATTTGACTAGTATGCGCATATTTCGGTTGATCAAGTATCGAAAAATCATATTGTATAATAATAAAAATCTTGAAAGTAGGATAAATGTGTGGTGTAACGCTCGCTGACCGTATTCGTAACAGTGAGATCCGAGAAAGAGTGGGATTGAAATAATGTGTTGGTGTTAAAATGCGAAAGGCCATGTTCCGCTATTTCGGTCATGTGGAAAGAATGACAGATGAAAGATTGACAAAGCAGATAAACAATGCGAATGTGGATGGATGTAGGTACTCCGGTACCCGGAGGCCAAGGTTTTTATTCCACGATCAGGTCAATAGGATATTTTCCGAGGGTGGTGTCAAGAGTCTCCGAAACCGGCGTGTTTGTATGAAAAGGGTAATGAACGTCAAGGAAGCCAGAGAGGTTTGTCAGGATTGTGAGATCTGGCACTCGATACTCTCTGCCTACCCCGTAAGGGACTTGACGTGAAGACATGTATGTGTACGTAAAACCTAATAAAAATGAAAATCTTCAAACTCGTACAAATTTTGTTGTAATAACAAAAATCAACAGTCTTATAATAAGATAAAAACAGTAGGAATTGGCGACGGACTTTCTAATAATATAGCCTCAGGCGCAAATATTTGAGTTCCAAGATCATTGACAAATAGATTTATGCCGTTGAGGCTGTCAAAGCTATCCTCTAAGTTTTATTAATTATGACTGCACATAGGGGTCATGTGTTTGAATAATTTAATAAATACACTTGTCTGGTTTACACCTACCCAGTTACATTATTAATATAGATAATAAACAAATTATACAAATTGATCTAACCCCTGAGAAAGCAAATTGTTGTTGTGTTGTGTTTTAGTTAACCACGCCTATAGCTGCACTCAGAGATGTTAATTGACATTAAATCTATTATTAGGACCTAATTTTGTATGGAAAATGTTGATCGATTTAATGAAAGGTCTCATGACTGAAACGCTAGCACGATTTTAACAAAATTTGATATGCACAGGTTTAGCAAGTTAGGGTATCTATAGTGTAGGTATAATTTTGAAGCTCATATCTCCGAAGATGTAGGCAGAGACATAAACAGAGTGCCCACGACTAGCAGAAGACACTAAGTCCCTTAATGTGATAGTTGGCAAGTCTGTCGCCCACCCTGCACATATCCAATACCCGGCAACATTATTTTTGATCTATTATAAGAAAATTTAAAATACACGTTTTCTATGGTTTTTGTTGCCCGACCTGGGGATCGAACCCGGGAACTCAAGAAGTCAAGTCCGACGAGCGCCGGACCGCTAGACCACAGTGGTGACTAATCCATTAAATTGTGTAAAATCAGACTATTAATTAAAAAATATAAAACAGTAAAAAAATGTATCAAAAATGTTATGATTAAACGGTACGAGTATCTTAGACTACGGGTTGTCTATAGATATGTATAAAAATCAATTGCTGGTCGTTAGTCTCACTAAAAATGGAGAACGGCTGAACCGATTTGGCTAGTTTTGTTTTTGAATTATTAGTTTAAACCAGAGAAAGTTTAAAAGGGAAAAACTGCGTGCAAACTAGGAAAAACAACATTTTAATATTTCCCATACAACTGAATAGAGTGGAACGAAGCCGAGACAGTTATTCTAATTATTCATGATTCGAACCTATCGGAATTTGTTTATTCAAGGTTAAAATCTGAGGTCATACAAAATAAATCATAATAACTTCGACTTTCGATTCAAAAACGTGAACTCAAACTTGCGTTAATTAAATATAAAAAATAATTAATGATACTATGTAAATTGTTTGTTTGTTGGATTGTGTTTAATGTGGTCCGGAGCAGGGCGGTCAAATGGGCAAAGATATAATGTGAAGAGGCATGGCAACTTTCACATGGGGCTTCTATGAAGCCTAAAACTGGAATCCTCATCTAGTCGAATTTCGTCCGATATTTCGGGCGTTGTCATATAACTTGACACTTGTTTTGAGTATTTAATACGGCCAGTGTGTCAAATTAAGTAACATTAAATGCCCACGCGCTAGTGAAAGCTGCTGCTAAAAAACTAGTAATTTTCGTATCTGAATAAAATGAGAATTATTTTATTAACTTCTTACCTGTTGGGAGTTCTTGACCATCAACTTGAAAAATAAGGTGGTGGACTTTAGTTCTAAATACATAAATATTCTCCTTCATTGAGAGGTTGTTTAGTGGTAAAGATTCAAAACAATAAAACCACCTTTGTGTAATTTAATTAAATATTATCTTAATATTTTAAGAGCGATAGTGGCATAAATTGTTATCGATATTGCTCGATAAAGTTTTACGGAGTTTTACTTCTCCTGGGTTTTTAGTTGTTTCGCGTTGAAGGCTTGAACAATCGAGATAACAATTATAAAATTAAAAATTTGAAATAACGAAACCTATTCGTGAATTCTAGAACTATTGATATTGATTGATAACGTTAGCTCTAAACAGAAAAACTGCATCTAAATTACTTCATTAGTTTACGATATATGAAGCCACAGACAGACAAACACACATACACGTCTAATTTAGAACAACAAAATTTGTTAATTCTTTTTTTGTTGTGTTGGTTATTGTCAGAAAAAGGTTCTTACGAAAAAATTTTTTGTTAATTCCACACAAACTGTTAGTAGTGGCTAATATCAAGCGATACGAAGTTCTGCAGTTCGGCTAGTACCAAATAAAAATGTATCAAAGTCAACAATACATCTTATAAGTGTAATTTATTGTTATTAACAATTATAATTAACAGAAAAGATATTATTAAGACTGTAAATACTGGGTATTTACAGTCTTAATAATAATGTTAGCTCGTTGTCTTAATTGCAAACAGCTTATAAATATCGCAGAATGAATTGATATGAGATAAAAGTAATTTCCTTGTAACTGCTACTATTAATACTATGTTAACACAGAAGTCTTTAATTTAAGTGTAGTTAATAAGTAATAAATAAAGGAGAAAGTAATATTAAATGAGTAAATAAACGGAAATAATGGTAATAATTAATTATTAAGCCTTGTTAATTTCCTTAATAATATTCGACTTACATTTTATATGTATATAATATAATTTTTATCGCCTCTGTGGTCTAATTGACTTCTTGAGGTCCCGAGTTTGATTCCTGGGTCTATTAATTAAAAGGAAAATAAACGAATATAAAGAATATAAATTATATGAGCACAGAAAAAATAGACCTGACATAAACACCTGACATAATAACGGAATAAAATTTTGGGCAGTGTTTAGTTAAACGTGTGTTCAACGAGTGCTTATAATTAGTAATTCAACCCTCGAAATTTTAATTTTTCAGAGAGGAACGATAGGAGAACAGTCTTCAAACGAAAGTAGTGGCGGGGGAACGAGTTCCTCCGACAGCAACAATGCTGCTGAGCCATCATCAGATCAACTGGCTATGGAGTCATCAGAGAGAGAGACACCGAGTCATGCATACAACGGGCCACCCCCACCTGTACCCCAACAGCACAATAGGAGACAAAATCCAGCTCATATCCAACAGCATCATCCTATAGGTAAATTTTAATTTTTTATTTGAATAGTAATTGAAAGTAATCAAGCAGACAGTTTATCTGGTGGTAAAACACATGTGATGTAAAACATTATAAATGACAAAGGTCAAGGTTTTTGTCAATCAATTAACGCGGGAAAAATGACAATAGCTATTCCTGGTTTATCTTTAATTATTTACAAGGAGTTTTAACATTCCTTTTACGCTTAATGACTATTACGATAGCATTTTATTCTCTTTGTGTATATATCACGTGATAAGCTTCATGTGACACTAAACTTAACGCCACGGGAAAAAAAGGGAGCTAGTTAAAATGAAAATAAAATGTGTTTTATTCTACCATATTAAGAACTATTTTGTGTTTTAATTTCAGGTATGCCTCGAATTCCTAATCATCATCCCATTCACTCAAAACCATTTGCACTAGGGGCACCAGGTAATCATCACAAAAATGAAATTGGAGGATTCCGTGGACCACCCCCTCAACAAGCTCCTCCTCCTGCGGATGCCCAAACTTCAGCCAGTGACAAAGTTTTTAGTACAACCGGAGACGTTTGGCCAGCACCAGCTCCAGATATGCCGAAAATAGTATCACTCGATGTAAAATGTGAAAAAAATGCAATGCGAGTATTTTTGAGTTTCGATAAACCTTTCTTTGGTATTGTATTTTCTAAAGGACATTATTCAAACCACCAATGTGTCCACCTTCCTCCTAACCTAGGCCGAACACAAGCATCGTTTGAAATTGGAGCACATGCCTGTGGAACAGCAGGAAGTGGAGACCCAAGGTATCGAGGAGACGTAGCTGCTGCTGGTACTTACTTTGAAAACGTAATTGTAATTCAATATGACCCGCAGGTACAAGAAGTATGGGATCAGGCAAGAAAACTACGCTGCACGTGGCATGATCAATACGAAAAAGCAGTAACGTTCAGACCATTCCCAGTAGATATGCTTGATGTCGTTAGAGCAGACTTTGCTGGTGACAATGTGGGCTGCTGGATGCAAATTCAAGTCGGAAAAGGTCCTTGGGCTTCTGAAGTATCTGGTCTTGTAAAAATTGGTCAAACTATGACTATGGTGCTAGCTATCAAAGACGATGATGCTAAATTCGATATGTTGGTTCGAGACTGCGTAGCTCATGATGGTCAACGCGCGCCTATACAATTGGTTGATAGGCGAGGTTGCGTAACTAGGCCCAAGTTAATGTCAAGGTTCACCAAAATTAAGAACTTTGGAGCTAGCGCTTCTGTACTTTCATACGCACATTTCCAAGCATTCAAGTTCCCAGATTCAATGGAAGTCCACTTTCAATGCACAATACAAATTTGCAGATATCATTGCCCAGAACAATGCTCAGATGGTCACAATGTTATTGCACCTCATGCTGAATATGGTCCACCACAAATTGATTCCTATCCAGTGGGAATCGAAGTAAGGCGCGATGAAAGACGTGTTAGAAGGCAAAGAAGTACAAATCCAGAGAAAGAAGTCGGCGTAAACAGGGTCATTCGAGTAGTATCAGCTGGTGATTTAAATTTAGATAACCCTGATGAGCAAGTGGCACCCAAAATTGTTCCAACCCCAGGACTTGTTTGTATGACTACACCTGGATTTGCTGCAACGCTTGGAGCTTTACTTGCCACGTTAATTTGTTCATGTGCTGTATCAGCAGTATTGTTCTTGAAACTGCGACCTTTGACAAAATTAAAAAAGAAAACGACTGCCATTGGTACAATAGCCCGACCGCATCCGTCTGGTCCTCATGTTATTTCAAAAAGTCAATTTTATTCATAACACGTATGGGTTTATTAATTTAATTTGTACATATAAAATGAGACTGATGAGTGTAGGACATGCTGATTCGTGTTCGCTCCTTTATCATGTGCTCAATCAGTTTTTCAAAAAAAAACTTGGTTTGTGTTCAACACATTTCACGTAAGCCATTTGTAATTAAAACCTTCGACCAAAGTGAAGTACAGTACACGCTTGAAAGCAAGTTTTAGAAAACATAATAAAATTTTAACAATTCTGCTGCACACCAACTAAACTGATTTTAAGTCATCGCTATCTCCATTAAAGTCACGATATACTATATTTTGTAATACGTTAATTAAACAGAAGTTATGATATTTCGACTATCAGATGTCTGACATGTCTAAAGTGGTCATTCTCTTTTGGTTTTTATGTCGTTGGAAAAATATGGTGTATGCCATAAAATAAAATAAGTTTAGTTAATGCTTAGCAAAATTACCAGACATGATTATATTCTTAATTACGATACGTCCTTTTATTCTTAACGTAGTGATACGTAACGTAATGATGTGTATCATGTAAATCTTCGTGTCAAGTTAAATATGTTAGAACTGATTTTTATGTTGATTTTAGTACACTATTAATGTTTTATCAACCACTTTAAACTTGCGCATACTTTTCTTTACAACTAATTGATCTCTGCAAGTCACAATTTATAAATACTAAAATTATTATTTGCTTATAAATTTACGTATATACAACTAGTGTATAAAAAGGAATTCCGCCAAGAACCAACGACAAAAATTATGGAAAATATCTCTGATATGTAACCATTGAAATATTTTAATGTGGTATTATTTTTGAGCATTTTCACACAAGTATCGTACTGTAATTTATGTTGGTCGAAGCTTAATTTAAAATTATTTTTTAAGTTTGAGTGACATGAAAAAGAGATAATATGAATAAAGTGGACTCTCAGAGAACATATACGGGCACAAACAACTTTATCAATATAAAATGCAGATGTGGTGATTGTGGCAGAGAGTAGTGAAATGTTAGTGCCAATTTTCGTTTCTTTCTTTCAGTATTTTCTTTTCGTAGTTTCATAGTTTAAATTATCATCAGATATACACTTCCTGAAATGTTAATTATTATTAAGTTATTACAAAATGATAAATTGTACAGCTTGGGTCAGGACATATCTTTTAAATATACGCTTACGCCACGAGTGTATTAAGGTCAGCGTTTTTCAAATTTTTATCATTTAACCTTATATTGTCTATTACTGATTTTTAATTTCCGATACTAAACCTACATAATTTTATAAGACTTATTGATAAATCAAATCCATAAAACATTTGCAATGGGCATATCGTATAAATATGTACCTTGTAAAATAAATATTTAATATCTTTTAATTTCCCTTTATCGCACTTTTAGCAACACTGAAAGTCGCACTTCTCCGTGAATTCTTTGCCTAGTAAGTGAATGACTTTGAAAAACACTGATCTGAATATTATTACGCAATCTAAAAAAAATATCAGCACAATATAAATTATTTACTATTTATCCACTTTTATTACAAACTTGATATGTGTTTGATAAATTGTCCTGGATCAAGATGAAATAAAAATGCATTTACGTGTTTGTTAGGATAGGTCTAATTATTTTCTTAAAATATGTCTAGTAATTTATTACAAATTATGCAGCTACGTAGTGCAACTGCTATTATGTAGCTCAATTATAGGTCCACATAATTTTTAAAACTGGACCTTAGGGCTTTATCTAAAATCGCAGTTACTTTGCATTTATGAAAGTCTGTTCAAATTGGTTATTTTAAAGCATTTTATTTTATTTTGTTTTAATAATGCTGTATATATTTCGAATAAATACATCTTCAAGTTATTGCAAAGGATTAGTATTAAGCCCACTGAAACCAATTTGCCTTGAGCTGTGTTGGATAAATTGTATTTATTTATTGTTATTAGAAAATATAAATATAGTATTAAAATAAGTACAACATTCTGTTACCTCTAATCAAATATTTAAAATTTGATGCAGGGGCAACAGAACCATTACTATAGGAGAACCGCTAGGATAATCTAACTTGTCATTAGTGTTAATACTATTTATTATTAAGTTATTGTAGTCATTACTACATTATTTATTTACTTAATACCACCTCAGTACCTCCTCTTCTTTGTTTTAGTTGAGTTTTTATATTTTATGTTTTTAGTTTCTACAGTTATTATTGTTGCTATGTTTATAACAGGCCAAATGTTTATTTAGACAATTTGAAGTTATTTCTGAAATAAAAATTGAAATGTTTTTACCATATCGAAAATAAATGTTACATTCAATATACGATTAGTTTTGAGTTTTATTTGACATTTTTATTTTAAGACTTTTTTCCAAGCTCCAGATTTTTTTTTTACATTTTTTAACAAAAAATCATTTTGCATCGTCAGTTCATTACTTCTTGCTCTATAACTATTTGTACATCTATATTGGGATTGGTTAAAACTTCGAATACCAACTTAATAATATATAATGGACAAAATCTCATACTCAATATTGGTCGCCTATAACATATCTATTAATTATATTTGAAAATAGCATTTTACGTTACACATGCCATTTAGGTATTGTCAACTAGAGATTGATTTAAATCCTCTTGTGTAAGCTTATCACTTCCTTACAACGCTCGCTGACCGCATTCGTAACAGTGAGATCCGAGAAAGAGTGGGATTGAAAGAAAGTGTTGGTGTTAAAATGCGAAAGGGCATGCTCCGCTGATTCGGTCATGTGGAAAGAATGACAGATGAAAGATTGACAAAGCAGATATACAATGCGAATGTGGATGGATGTAGGTACCCGGGGAGACCAAGGCTGACATTTCACGATCAGATTAATCGGATATTATCCGAGGTGTCAAGAGTCTCCGAAACCGGCGTGTTTGTATGAAATGGGTTATGAATGTGAAGGAAGCAAGACAGGTGTCAGGATCGTGAGGTCTGGCACTCGATACTCTCTGCCTACCCCGTAAGGGACTTGGCGTGAAGATATGTATGTATGGCGTGATGTATGTATGTATGTTATCACTTCCTTACTGAATTGAGAGGTGAGATTTTTATGACAAAAGACAGCCCGCAAACAGTACTTATTTGCACGTGACGCCCGTGGCAATTGCCAGTTTTTCGACGTCCTCTATCCCAACCCCTTTACCCAAAAATACTGCCCAGTTATGGTACAAGCATATTAACAGGTTACTATACTCAGACAACTCACTCGACTCTGGTGTATCAATACATAAGGAAAATGGCCCAGGGCGTCGCGACGTACAGTTTGGGAAATACTGCCATAAATGTTATAGTTGCACCGCTGTTCTGCGGCAGGGTTTGAATCATAATATACAAATTGATGACTGGGCTGTTCTGCGGCAGGGTTTGAATCATAATATACAAATTGATGACTGGGTTGTTCTTAATTTTGATATTGACTTCATCATCAGATGTGCAATGCAATCCTAATCCTTGCAATAAATTGTGGTAGTTAAAATGTTCTAAGCGCCTTAGTAAAAATGACTGCAATGCGTAATAAAACTTATTACTCTGAAATTTTAATATGCGCTTACCTGTTGTGGTGTTATCACCGTTATTTCTTTTTACACTAAAGATTCTTTTCGAACTTTATGTTAACATGTCCAAAGATTTTCTAAGTAAGTTTGCTAGAGAAGAATACGATAAAGGCACTAACATCACAGCAACAGGAAAAGAAAGAAAGGCGAACACCATCCTGAGCTCTACCACCTACTCGTATTATAAATAACTGCACTCGTGGTATTATTTAGCAATCTAAAATACAAATTATTAAACATACGAATGAAAAAAAAACTTTCTAAATCACAATTCCAATTATACTTTCTGAGGTCCAAGAAAATGGAAAATTGTATGCTAGTAGGTGTTAGTCCATAAAGAGAAAAAATGTAACACCGAACTATTAAGTTTTAACCCTCTAAATAAGCAATGGGAATTGTTTGCATGAACTTTTTTCATTTTTTAAGCCCTCAAAAATCGTTGTAGGTAACCACCATAACGAGTTGTATTGTAGCAGAAAAATGTCTCAGAATACTTGGTAATATTCGTAACTTTGTAGACATAACATAAGAGTACAAAAATAGAGCATAGCATTTCATAGTTTTCTTATTTTTACACTAATTATTGATATTAATTAATTATTAATTATAAATGCTACTAACTTCGTTCCACTCTTTCAGTTTGTATTGTTTTTCCCATTTTCCCTGCAACTTTTCTGGTTTTTCTCTTAATAAGAACCTTCTTCTGAAAATGAATAACACAATAAAGAACGAATTATCCAAATCAGTTCAGCCGCTCGGAAAGTTATGCTCTTACAAACAAAATATTATAGACTAGTAGTTTCACGCAGCTTGGCCTGCGTAGCTTGGTTTTCATTGTACTGATTTTGATTAAACAAATCCTATGTCTCTCAGGGATAATGTAGTATTCTAAGGGTAAAATATTTTTTTAAATCGGTCCAGTAGTTTCGGAGCTTATCCATTTCAAACAAACAAACAAAAAATCAAACATTTCTTCTTTATTAGTATTAATTTATTTACTGGATGTCATCAACTGTGTGTGACTTTATGTCTGTGTGACTTTTTGAAGACCCAGAAATGTGGAATTCGGTTTTTAAGACACAACTACATCCTCCTTTTATGGATAGGTGCTTCTACAAATGTTTGAAACTGAAGGGTACTACTTCCTGAAGTCCTAGTAGAATTTATCATGTCATCCAATATTACCTAAAAAGTTCTGAAAGTTGGAACTTTTATCCTTCACGCTCCAAAACAACTGGTGGATGCTTTTACAATTACTTACATAAAATTCAAGGGTACTTCGTGTAGTAGTCCTAGAAGGTTTAAATCTGATATGCAAACTAGTTTTCAAAAAGTTTTCAAAACTAGAGGATGGTAGTTTGTGTTATTTATAAACATATAACCCTTGATGGAAAGTACTAATACGTAGCTATCTTACGTCCAGCGCTCCAGGCCACATGTGTGACTCTACCACCTTCCCTATCCCTTAGTCTGGAACACGACAACGGCGACCACTGACGCTGTAAGGTCAGGCCTATACCTGAGGCCTATTCCGTAGGTAGAGCGGCAGAAATAATCAAAGCGAATGTTTGTACTTCTGTCTATTACCTAGCAATTTAATATTTAAGGAGTATTGACGTTTTCCAGTTCGGAGGATAAGTTTACTTTTGCTCGAGGCCTAACATTCCGGGCTCAGGTTGGTAACGCACCATTACCACCTAGAGACCTAGGTGGCGTTTAAAGGTATACAAAATATGTATGGTTGATTACTTTACTATTACTCGCTTGCAACCATTCATGTATCGACGAGTATATTCTAAAATGGCAATGAATAAAGTGATTTAAGTTTTGCCCGTGTAGGTACGGTCAGTAGGATGGACAATCTGCCTCTATCAGGCAGCTCGTAAAAGGCGAGCACAAGTTATAGTTACCAACGAGACCAATCAGAGTAGATGTAGCTACTTTCTAGGGTAGAGATCCATCGCCTTACCTATTCTTGCTGCCATGATACTGTTATGATTCAGTATGGAGAGTACGGTAGCCGCAAAGCTTGAAAATATGCCTAATATTCCGACCCCAGGACGGCGATGCACCTATAACTTTAATGTCTATAAGGAACCGCTGTCTCTTACCATTAGGAGAGCTGTGTACTTATACATTGACCATTAACGTGGAAAATATACTGTTATCCGTATGCTAGTCCCGGGCTACGCATAAGCATACAGCAAAGTGCTTTTTTTATAAATTAATCAATCAATTAAGAAATAAAGAAGAGGAGCAATGGTCTATATGTCACTAATACCGTGACTAAATCCAGTTGGTAGAGATTTGCAAATACTCGTCAGGATTGTTATGACCTCTTTGTATAATATACTGTTACTATGCCAATATAACTTCGGTGATCGCTACTTTCGTTTCCCAGTCTGGGGGGTTAGAATGCCAGTTATTCAAACAAGTTCAGTATCTTACCTGGGGTTGATTTGGTTTGATTTTAATCTACCTTTTATTGCCTCATGTGGTCTAGTGATCCAGTTTTGACATAATCTATATGAGTCTCAGGTTCGATTCTCGGGTCGGGCAACTCGGATTTATTTTTATAGTTGTGCTATAAAAACGGTATTAATATTAGTTCCAGGTTGGCGATAGGTTTGCCACCAATCAAAATATAGGAGTTCTTCGCCTAACAGTAAGTTTCGTGGGTGTAGCTCTGTTTACCTCACCAGAGATTCAGGCGTGACGATCCAAGTTTTGATATTTATGTCAAACAACTAGGCTATCATTAATAAAACTGGTCGTTTTCCATTTAACATATCTTTTATTACAATAAAAATTAACAAGTGCGTTCATAAATACATTCATTCGCTTTCATTATATGCAAATATATTACTGACATAAATGTTTAATGTTCACACTCATTCACACATGCGACTCACTGAGATTTTTTTGTCTACCAAATTTGACGTGTGAATTACACAGTCATATCCTAAAAAATGTGCAATTTAAAAGAGACAAACAAAAATTGCAGTGACACATGTGTGAACAGGCGGTTGCATATATTCCATAATGTGATAGGCAACTGTAAATGGCAAGAAGTATTTTATAAAAAAATATCTCTAGGCTATCTAAGCAAAAAAGTAATAAAAATGAAAAAATCCATATTAACGAAATATTTTTTTAAGACGAGTAAGTATTTTATGTAAGACTTATGGACGTACTCATATATTTTGCATAACAAACAAATGTCTCCTATAGGCTGTATACGAAATAAATATTTTTTTATTCAGTTTTTTAATAAAAATATAAAAACACGGTTAATACATTTCGACGCGGTGAGCTCTTGCATAAATGTACCCCGGGTAGTCTTTATTAACTTCCTTAGACAACTTTTGTAATGATATTACAAGTGTATATTTATACAATATGATGTTTTTGTGGCATTTCAATCCAAAAAAAGTATCTTCAAACACGTAATTGATTATAATACTCAAATAGTATTGCAATCATACATACATAGTTTAATAACATACAATATTAATATGAAGAACTACAGTCCCGACAATCATTTCTACACATTAGGAAGTAAGGAATTAGTATCTTGCCATCCCCATCATGCCCATATCCCCAAAAAGGTTGGCAGAGGCACAACCAGGGTATCCACGACTAGCCGAAGACACTAAGTCCCACAATGTGATTTTTCCCGTGTTGGTCCGGGCTCCTTTGCAGAATAGACCATCTGCCTTCCTGCCACTCATCTCGTAAAAGGCGAGCATAGGTTTACTGTCACTAACACCTGATATTCTACTAGGTGGTAGAGTTTCGCAGCGACTCGTCCGGATTGGTACCACCACCTTACCTATTCCTGCCTTCATAACGTCCTATGCTTGTCGTTGGCATGTTCCGGTTCGGAGGGTAAGGTAGTCGGTAAACTTACTTTTGCTCTAGGCCTAACATTCCGGCCTCAGGTTGGCAACGTACCATTATCACCTTTGGTGTCTCTAGGCGGCATGAATTTCTTACCACCAGGAAATCCGTCTGCGTGTTTGTCTTCTATTATCATAAAAAAAGGTGGCAAGCCTATCGCCAACCGGGCACATATCCAATTCCAAACAACATTTATGTTAGAAAATTGAAATAGCCACATTTTCTTTTTATAGCCCGACCCAGGAATCGAACCCGGGAACTCATAAAGTCAAGTCCAACACCTATACCACAGAGGCGATTAAAGAAAATAGTTACGGAATTAAAAAAAATAATTTTACCACTTAGTTCGTTATCGCCTCTATGTTCTACCGATCTGGTGTTGGATTTGTCTGTCCTGGGTTCGATCCCCGTATTGGGTAACAAACGAAAATATGCTTTTGAAATTCTTATAACAACAACATTGCCCAAAATTGGATATATACCCGGTCGACGATACATATGGCTATCACATTGTGGGACTTAGAGCAGGTATTCGGCTAGCCGTGGGTGCCCTGGTTGTGCCTCTGCCTACCTCCTAGGGGATAAGGACGTTTAGAACTTACTTAGTATCGTAGAATTTCAACAAGTTACGTGTCTCTAGAAAGGGGCAATTATTAAAGATATCAATGTATATTACAGTAGGTATTTCTATTACTTTTTGGCAAGATATTGTAATTTTCTAAAATTAAACAAAGTATGTTGAATGTTATCTTTGCGCTGCCTGCCTCATTATGGCAATAACTAATAAAGCACCGTAACCAAAATTCTTATTGCAATTGACGAATTATTTCTATACCCAGTCTTACGTAAAGTATTAGATTAAAAATGATATACAATGCTAGCAATGCGAATAATAGAATGGTATTTTTAATCAGAATCGTTAATATATATAAAATATGGATATGGTTAATAGGTATTACCAACACATTTCATATACCAACTAAGAAGTCACTAATATTGCTGGCACCATACTAGTTTACTTCCACTTATAAAGTGTAACAAATTCTTAACACTTTTTAATAATTTAATTTAATAGATGCTATTATTCAAACATTCTTTGTAAACTGAAATTCTAACTGAACTAAAGTTTATTAAATATTTTTAATGTAACACAAAATTGCACATAATAATTTACTCTAAAGAACTAAAACTTATGTGATAACTAAATAAGTAAATGCAAATTTTTGGGTGGAATGATATACATAGATGAAGTTAATATAATTATTTCATTATATAAGAATAAGGAAAGCCGATAGTCTCATTATATTTCAAAAATACTTAAAAAAATAAAAAAAATAAAAAATACGAGAATTGTATCTACGCAGCACCTTGAATTAGTCTGTAAAATTAATATTCATAACATACTTAATCAGATTTTAATACAAAAAAACCTATCGGCTGTTCAAACTTAAATTACATTTAGTTATACTTACGTAAATGATATGAGTGAAATATTAATTCTATACAAGCATAATGTACTAATTTTCCATACAAATTGTTGTTGAGCAAAATCAGGGCGATAGTATACGTAAATGCAATATAAATGCTGTAATCTACGTATCTACTTATTTAATAGCACTATAATAGAATCATTGGTGTTTAATGTATTATTTTACAATTACCTACATTTAAAAGTATAAGTAGATATTCTATTAATAATTACAATCAATTTAATTATCATACAATAGACCTTAGTCAAAATCAAATTATGACAAAACAACACCACAAAACGATTATAATCAAGTATTCTTTTATCAAATAAACAAAATTAAAAACCCAGAAATTTCGTTGCTAATAACAACTTCAGTGGTAAATTAAAAAAAACGAATGACACTGCTTTGATCAGGGAAAAATCATATTTGTGTCGTTTTAGCATTCTTCATGATGCTGTAGCTTTCAGAGTCTACAAGACTTTCTTTTTGTGGCGTAACGTATTTTCAGTTTTACAATGTTTCTAAAAAAATCAATCAAGTTAACATGGGCAACACATTTGTAACATAGTTACTCGTGTGGTCATAGCTTTGTTTCTTAAATAAACATTTCAAATTTACCTCAACAGACTTTTACCAGTACAGTTGCGTTTTACTATTCTAGACTTGTATTACTGTTTTGTGTAATATTTTCACAAGTGCTTGTAGCTGTCAAAAATAGCAGATTAAGTTTTCTTTGTTCTGTCTTCCATAGTTACTGCACTTTAATAATAGCAATGTGCATGCAATTGTTATTTATTTTTCTATGCCCGAATGAGACAAAATATACCAACATATTTTATATTTTTTTAGAAATTTTTAGAAAAGATAGAAGAAATCCTCAATTTTCTTTAATGGCTATTCGCAAAATAACAAAGTATAAATTATATTTTTACTATTATATTGCTTCGATAGCTAGATGCACTATGAAAATAGTACGTTGGTGAAGATTATCTATATTTGATTTTTGTTTCGTATACATTAAGGTTTAGCCTTTGAATATAGTAAATACAAAGTTTAAAAATTAGTTCAAAGTAAATACTTTGAAGTAAAAAATGCCTGTTTCACAACTTATGTCATGTGTTACAAACCTTTTCACACAAACGGTAAAAATGAGTTACAAAATTCGTAAATTAATTTAAACTTAGAATTTGTGTATAACTGGCGATTTTTTAAATATCTACCTGTATTTTTTATATGATTACATGTTTGATACATACATGAATGTGACAGGTAACAAGTATTTAATAAATAATGTTCAAATTAACTTTTTAATTCCAATATTTATCTTACCCGTGTATAGGTTACCAAATTATTTTGTTTATATTATTAGTAATTGTGAAAAAGACACTTACATACACTATTACAAAATAACTACATTATTGAATCTTACTGGTCAATCAATATTTATAACTTAAACCTATTTCTAATAGCTAGCTCAGTAACTTATATTCTTAATCGTTTAAGGCTCTCATTTAAGTGTTATTATGATACATGTATTAATGTTAAATTATTAGAAAAATACATGCCGAAATATTGAAATTCATTGCTGTTGGTTTCAAATTATTTAAAACCAAAAAACATGTTAAGGATTTTTCAAATTAGTTCTACAATTTAAATTAATATTAGTCGATAAATATATTAAAATATTATATGAAAATATATTGCTTATACTTAACCTAAAGGCATGACTCGACATATAATTCTTATATTAATTAGCGTAAGATATATACGGCTTTAATCATAGAAACCTGTACAAAACTTATACCTACTAAAATGATTCTTGACAAAATAATTATCAGGTTTGAGGACTTTGTCCGTAGCACGACTTAGCACCATCAGTAATGAGGCATTAGAGACCATAGAACCATAAATTTTGACAACCATAGAGTTAAGGGCATCTAAAATAATAACCATAAAAATATTTTATTTACATTTTTTAAACTAAGACAGTGGTTACTAATCAGTGACTTATAGGCCACCGAAATGCCACAGGGGACAAAAATACAATATCATAATAAATAAGCATTAATTATTTATTAATTGAAAATGTAAACGCCTTGTTGTGTTTTTGAGCCCCGTAACACTTATAAAATATAAACAAAACAGTGGTCTTTGGTCAAAAAAGGTTGTGAACCACTGCAATAGTAAATATATTTTTTAAATTATTTTAACTAGCTTAACTAAATAACATAGAGCTGAATAATGGAAGGAAACGATTTCAATACAAACGCAGAAAAGTAAGAGAGTCCTGCACAGTTTTTACTTGAAAAACGTTTATGTTAGAAGAATTAATATAACATTTTTTTTTATAAAATTATGGTTATATTTATTAAGTGTTTCAGACATTTACTGGGTTTTCATTGAAAAATCAAAGTTTCATAAAAATATAACTGTGAACCTGAACATTTAACATCGTCCACTTTTTGTAGATATCATTAATTGTTTCTTGATAGCATTATTTATTTCTGATTAATTTTATTAATATTTATGTATGTTCGTAATGTTTTAGTTGAATTATAAACACTTTAATGAAATCATCAAATTAAAGTTAAAAAAATAGAGACAAAAATGTTTCTTAAGGAGTTCCTAGCATTTTAAACTCTGTAACTATATATTTAGATACACTAATATCTTTAAAAAGATGAACCCATAATTATCATGATTATTTTTATTTTCTTTTTTTATTACTATTATAATGTGATATTAGTTTATAATATAAAATCAATTTTTATCAGTTTATTTTTTATAAAGATGGAGTTGAATTTGTTAATAACAAAAGTATTCGTTTATTGTCTTTTATGTATTTGTTTTGCAAATAAATTTCTTTATTGTATTTGAAAAGAATGTAGATCAGCCCTCATGTGAGTGGTGCTGCGGAGATCCCAGCAGCCGGAGCGCCATCCAGGCGGCGAGGGAGTGCGCGGCGGGCGCGGCGGGCGCGGGGAGCGGGGCGGCGGGCGGCGCCAGGCGGGCTCGCAGCTGGTGCAGCAGCACCGCCGCCGCCAGCGCCGCGCCCGCCGCCGCCCCCGCCGCCGACGCGAACAGAGCGCCGAAACTCACCGCGCCCATACAGATACCGTACACTACCTGCAATATACATTATTATTATTTTTTCATCACACATTTCGAATTTGTGAATCTAAATGAAAATCTTTTATTTGCTTAATATGTGTTTTAGAAGTTGTTAAGAAAATGTACAAACATATTCTACCATTACGTAGTGTGAAAATAATTGAAGGGTTGAGTTCGAGAACGATTTAACTAACACATACGTGATTTGAAGCAAATGACATTTTAAATATTGGGAGCATTATTTTTAGTACTACTAAAGAAAATCACCACAAATACAGCGCTTATTAAAAGTAAAAAGAGTTTTTGGCGATATAATCCATTTTTATATTAAAACTGAGATAATTATGATGTTTTATATAGGTTTGATTAATATTGAATATTTTTGGTAATAGCGACCTCGAAATCTGTGTCAGTTACACGGTTTTAAGACTGAATATCTCGAGATATAATGCGAGTCTTGTTATTTTGAAAAGGGCATTAGATATATTATTTCTTTCTGAATCCAACAATACCAATAACTAATTTTTGAAAAAAAAAATCAGTTAAACCATTCTCGAACTCAACCCTCCAATTGTGTTTTATTATTGTTTTTACTTTTCAGGACAAGTTCCTTGCGTGGTAGGCAGAGAGTATTAAATTATTTATTTATATATTACTAGGTTTAGTTTCAATGATACAATGTAAGTACATATTTACAAGTTGGTGCCGACGTGAGATGTTTCTAAAAATTTTGTTTTGTATTTACGATACTTATTGTATAAAAAATCAATTTTAGTACGAGAACAATTGGCAAAAAAATATTAGAGAGATAAATGATTTCGTTTATTAGGAGATTATCATTAACAAATTACAAACTTACAATTTTCCCCCGTGTTGGTCCGGGCTCCTTTGCAGAATATACCATCTGCTTTCCTGTCAGGCAGCTCGTAAGAGGCGAGCATAGGCTTACCGTCACCAACACCGTGACATCTGACTACGTGGTATAGTTTTGCAGCGACTCACCCTGATTGGTACCACCGCCTTACCTATTCCTGCCGCCATAACGTCACGACGTGTTCCGGTTTGGAGAGTAAGGTAGCCGGTAAACTTACTTTTGCTCGAGGCCTGACATCCCGGCCTCAGGTTGGCAACGCACCATTACCACCTTTGGTGTCTATAGGCAGCGTGAATTTCTTATCAACAGGAAATCAGTCTGCTTGTCAGCCTTCCAATATCATAAAAAAACGTATCAAATTAACCTATATTTTAAAAGATTGTATTACCTCCTCTCTTATCCTTCCACTAAACACAGTAACAGGTTCTTTGGTGGGGCCGAATGCTAGATCAGCTTCGGAAACGACGTCGTAAATCCCGGAGACGCCGACGTCCGCCGACCTGGCGTCGCGCACCGTACGACGCTTGCGCAGGGATCGTGGTCCAGCCACCGCTGGCCCGGGCTGCTTGGCCGGGACCACGTTTTCACCGTGCTGAGGCTTATCGGGTCCCAAGTTACGAGGACCGTGTGGGAACCGTTCTCGCTCACCGAGGTCGGATGGACGATCCTGGTTCAAGTTTAGAATAAATTAATTAATCTTTACCTAGTAGAAAAAGTTTATCGCAAGAGCTGTTCCTTAGAAGAAACCTCCGCCTGATAACCAGAACAATTAAGGGACAGAAGAAACAGCCACCTATCTCATCATCGAATGCAAGGGTGTAACAAAATACAAGGTCAAATATCTCTGATCTCCGAGTTCACTCCCCGAGGTTTTCAGCAACGTCAAGAAGTTGTTTGGCTTCCTAAAAGACCTGGGTTGGCAAAAGGAATTGGAGATATTTCGACGCAAAATAGGCGCCAATTTCGTCAAGTTTCGTCGTGAGGATACCCACCCACGAATTAAGAAGAAGAGCTGACCCTTGTATATTTCTGTCACAATGTTTTATAACATTACCATCCTGTTTCACTCTTTTAAATACAGTAGCTGGTTAAATTTATCAACCGCATAGTCTTTCGTATTTTTTTCAAACTAACTTTACCGTAGAACTTGTTACGAGATAACAAATAATAATCTTAAGTAGGCACTATCCTGCGTGTTATGAAACATGGACTAAATAACTCAGTTTCAAACTGTTATGACACAGTATACAGACTATAATATCAACTTTACTTTTCCTTTAGTCTGTGTTTATTAAAACGACGGTAGAAGTAAAAGTTAATGTTGTCGTAAAAGGCGAGCATAGGCTCACCGTCACTAACACCGTGACATCTGACTAGGTGGTAGAGTTTAGCAGCGACTCGCCCGGATTGGTACCACCACCTTACCTATTCCTGCCGCCATAACGTCATGACGTGTTCCGGTTCGGAGGGTAAGGTAGCCGGTAAACTTGATTTTGCTCGAGGCCTAACATCCCGGCCTCAGGTTGGCAACGCACCATTACCACCTTTGGTGTCTCTAGGCGGCGTGAATATCTTAACATCGGGAAATCGGTCTGCTTGTTTGCCTTCCAATATCATTAAAAAAAAATGTTAGTAACATTGTAAGCCATAGCTTTTCTATTACTATGTGCACGGTAAAGATGCAATTAGATAATTCTAAATAGGAGGTGCAAAAACTGAAACTATGTTCGCGGAGAACCCTGTCATCAACGATTTCCCTAGCTTTCCACCACGAAATCAATAGATTTGTTTTCTACTATGAGATAATATGTGGAGATCATATCTAAGCTGTCATGTTCCAGCCCCAAGGGTAGGGTAGCATCTACAGTGTCTATCGGACAAGCTTTTCTCTTTCCATCACGAGAGCCATGTTCTTGTTAGTTGATATCTCGTATAAAAATATATTTGTTTTGCTCTGTATCACTTTAACAAATCTGATTACTTACAGTAAATGGCCTAGCTAATGCCTCAACGAGTTCCTCAACAGCAGACATTCGATCTGGATCGTTCTCCACATTAGGAGGCGGTGCTCGATGTGGCAGAGGAGCTGGAGCCTGTACTGCATCTCCGGAGACTTCATCTCCGAATGATTCTTCTAAAGGTAAGCGTTGGTGATCCTCCGCTAAACTCATGTCTGATTCCTCTACAGTGGAATCTCTGAAACATGTAATAAAAAATTAAAGTTGATATAAAACTACTTTTTTACTATTTTATCGAAAACCCCATTTTATTACATACTTAGGATAACTATGAAAGTAAAAAAGGTCGGTCTACTTTCATGTAGCTTTTTATTTTCGATCCCCGATGGAAATAGAGGGTTATGGTAAGAGGTGGTATGTATGTGTCTGTCTTTGGTAGGTTTTGTAGGGGGTTATCGAAAATTATTTAATTTTAGGATTATAATCTATTAGGATAATGTTTTTAATATTTTCATAATATATGTTTCCACACATTTTTCATCACGGATGAAGGATACTTGACATTATAAATAAGAAAAGTTTGTGTATTACGCTTTCACGGACAAACCGCTACATTAATTTTGGTGAAATTTGATAAGCATATAGTTAAGGACACAAATAAAAATATAAGGCACTTTTTAACAAAAATCTACTTCCAAAGGACTATAGAAGGGGATGAAAGTTTGCATGAAAATCGTAATTATTCAAACCTGTAAGCAGCAAGTAAATCGTAATTTATCTAAAGCCAAAAATGACATATTTTTTTAATTAAATAGCAATGGAATCGATACATGAGTTCTAAGATACTTCTTACAAATAGCATATATGGTGGACGCTTGTCTCTTACCGTAATGAAAGCAGTTTGGATACCTTCTTACTCTATAAATATTATTACATGAAAATTCTTACCCAATTTCATTATGGTCCTGTTGAGTTCTATCGTCTTTCCTGTCTAAGGCTCCATCCAGTCTCTCAGGAGCGACACCAGCCAGCTGGCAATGGTCAAGACATCCATGTCTACAGATCTCGACCTTACACCTAATATGGACACTGAGAGCATCAGGGAACTTGAATGCGTGGAAGAATGCGTAGGTGATGACTGTAGCTCTTTCATCTGCTGCTTTTGCTTTTAGAAACCTGGAATTAAGACAAAATTCCTTAACTTGGTTCTCCAAAACTGCATTTCGCTGGGAGTTATACAATTGCACAATTTTAGATCAAACCTTAAAGACGTCCATTACTACACGGTAAGTCTGCTGTCAGTTTTACTACAATTACTGTATTTGGTTTGAATGAAGGTTAACAAAATATGATATCAACTTCATGATTACATGAGTAGTCTCCTCACAAGCTGGGATTTTGGTCAGTTGGGGCCTGTATTGCCAGGCGAAGAATAGGGCTACGGTATCCTCTTCCTGTCGCAAGAGGCGACTAAAAGGGGTTGAGGCTGTGAGTCAACTAATCAGGGGGTCACTGGTCAGTTGCCTTAATAAGCAGCCTGGGATGTGAGGCAGCATAGTATAGTTTGACCCCATGCTGCTATCGTCAAAGTGCTGGCACAAGAAAATTAGGTCTTCTAGTGTGGATAAGAGTGCGGGCAGATGTGAGGATCATTTGCGTTCTACCGAGATCCCATGGTCACTGGATACGCACAAAGGATGGTCATTGAGTAGTTTTAGCCGATAAGAGTCCAGCTTAACCTGCCACTTCTGCCAAAAGCGGTGGGTATAAGGGTTTCCACTTATTTAGAAAAATGTTTTGTTAGTCGATTCACTGAGAGTAGAACTGACGGCGAAACTTCCATCCTTTACCATTTTATGGCGAAAACTCATATCAATATGTTCAGCACACTTTCTATTATCCACAAACAAACAGATGAAAAAACAGGAATTTCAAAGTATTCCTGAAATATTATGTTAAAATACTGGGTGGGAAAGCGGACCGCCTCTATTGGTATCACCACCTCAGTGCTCATAGTTGTAGTTTTCCGATTTGAATAGAAGGACAGTAAAATGTTTGACAGTAGCTTATCAGTCCAGCATATCGTCAGGAAATTCAATCCCATTCGGCTTTCCTAGTAATATATTAAAGGATTCTGTGACAATATTATAACTAACATAGTTTAGAATAAAAAAATACACTAATTGATTTAACCTCAAAGTAAGAAAGTAATATGATTGTTTTATGGGTTTTAGACAATGATACAAATACAAAGAAATACTTAAATAGATACAGGAATAAGCTTAATAAACACCCAGTCTCGAAAACACAGATATTTAGATTTTCGTCATAGAAATATGACGTTGAAAATCGAACCCGAGCCTCGCGGTTAGTCGATGGCGTTAGGTGTTGAGCGTACTAGCGCCCTCAACCAACAAGGTAGACAATGATAAAATACCTTGATATCATTTTCGGTCGGAGGACACATCCATATTCATCTGAGAGCTGGATGATGTGACCAGAACCGTCAGAAGCAGCACACGATTTTACACGCATGTCAAATTCACCTGAAAACAAAGAAAGCTCTTATTGATTTTTTTAAAACTAAGAAAAAATTGACCGAAATTGCAACATCCATGGTTTAAGTCGCCATGCCTAACAATGACGTTTCTACTATTTTTTATTGTATAAGAAAAGCACACGACTTTCTAAATGATAAAAAATAACCAGAAAAAATCGAAATCGGTCAATCCGTTTATAAGTTACGATGTCACAGACAGACACATAAACACGTACATAGACATCTTAAAACTTTAACAACCATCTTATTCTATTGTGGTTAAAATCACTATTTTAAAAAATAATATTAAAAAAGTAGTTAAAACAGGACGACATCTGTCGGCTCAGCTCAGCATACTATGAAAACCACCTACGTGATATTTTGTAAAAAGAAAGGGTCTCTTAAATCACAACCAAGCCGAAACAATGTAGTAATTGCAACGGAAACCAGTTGAAAGATTGTAAACAAATTTTATTTTGCGGTAAACAAGGTGCTTAAGAACCACGTGCCTTTTACCACAAAACGTTTAAACACTTATCCCGTTATGCGCTAAGTGAAATGCAATTAAGAGGAAAATGTAAGCGTAATGACAGAGAGGACTGACGAGGTAAAGACAAACATTTCATTAAGCACAAGTGATAAGAATGTGTACAAAGTTTCAAAAACAAAGTGTTCAGACACATTGGTGGCGATTCTGCTGTGCACAAACCAAATTTATTATAAATGCCTACTGTCTCTTTCAAATGAAACGGAATCAAAAGAGATGGAACATTTTAGTCATGTCAGATTAATCCTGACATGTAAAATTCTGATAAGTTTGATGAAAGTTATCTAAAAATATCAAGTAGAGACCAATCTGACAGCAATAACTATTTTGTCTCTTTATATTACTTCTTTGAAAGAAGATAGCGATAAATTAAAATTAGTTTATTGAGTAATTGAAAAAATGTCCAATGTACTTAATGCATTTTAAACGAGCTAAATGTATACATAGTGCACTGCAAAGTGCACTAACTGACATGTTTTTTTTATGAAAAACTACAATAACCATGTACACGATTCCTGTATTGGTAAGATATAACGGCAGCCTATGACTCTTACGTTTTATAGGTATGTCGATAGCCTATGCAGGGTCGATAGGCCTAATGGGCTAGTCTACCGGCTATCCTATTCTCCAGACCGGCGGCAGGAATAGGTAAGGTGGCAGATCCCCAACCGGGCAAGTTGCTAAACAGAACTATAACTACAGTTTGTAGTTAATGACCCATTAGCGTATGCTCGCCTCTTATGATATTCCAGGCAGAACGGCTGATGGTATATTCCACACAGAGAACCCGGACCAACAGGGTAATCTTAGACAGGATTTGGTTATTTTAATGTAGTAATTGTAAGATTTGACAAACTATCTCTTATGTCAAAAGTAAACATAAATAACATAAGAGTTATCCGTATGTAAAGAGTATCTTTAACAAAACGAGATAACAATCAAGTTATATTTTAATTTTAATCAAATTATATTTGAATAAGAATATCGCCGCAGCTTCAAGTCCATCACAATTGCACAAACATGACTTAGATTTTTAATTGATTCTTTGACCTTCAATGACTGAAAATAATAGATATAAGATAACATACAAAATAATTACAAATCGAAAAACAGGGTGGTCAAAAAGTTGGTATAGTGCACTCATTATTAACCAGCGAGTTTCCTTTGAAACTTACTCGTAGAGCCTGCTTAATTTTAAAAGAGCCGGTTCAATCTTATTTATTTTGTTGCCAAACCAACCACTGTTGGTACATTTGAATATTCTTATAATAGCTAAAACTATTTAAATTAGGGTATTTTTAAACAGGTATGTTAAATAAAATAAGATAACAAATTAAGAATATAATATCACGTTTTTTTAACACATTAAGCTTATATTCTTTATTATTTTCACATGGAACCGTGGAACTAATTTCATCCAAGGACAAAAGGCGAATTTTACTGAACTAAATGAACACTACGAAGATTATGATACAAATTAGTGGTATTCATATCTTCATAATAATTAAAAGGAAGATAAAATAGGGAAAGTTTAACGTTTAAAATTTCATGCCCATCATCTTGTTACGTGGCGATCTACAACTATGCGAATTCCGAACTCATTTTTTAACCCGCACTAATATTTTTTTTAAATATCCCTGGACAAGTCACACAAATTGAATTTAACCCCAAAGTAAGCTAATTATATGCTTGTGTTATGAGTGTTAGTCAACGATACTAATACATAGAAATACTTAAATAGATACCAGAATAAATTTGATAAACACCCAGACCCGGAAAATGCAGACATCTAAATGTTCATCACACAAATGCCTGCCCCCGTCGGGAATCGAACCCAAGCCTCGCGGTTGGTCAGTGTAGTTAGGCGTATACGCTAGCCACTAGACCAACAAGGCGGTCGACCAAAGAAAACCAAGAAACCAAAGACTTAGTAAACGTCAAAAAAAGGGCGATTTCATTCTTTAAAGTCGGCAACACATTTGTGATACTCCTGGTGTTGCGAATGTCTGTGGGCGGCGATCACTTTCCATCATGTTATTTGCTCGTTTGCCTCCTCTTATATAAAAAAAATATGTACAAAAAAGTATTAAAACCGTTTAAAATGCCGCACGCGTTTAGCAAACCGCTATCGAGACGGTCTCGAGTGGAAACACGCCGGTTTATATTAAATGCATTATACTATGAGGCTGTAATCCTATTCTTCATATTAATATTATAAATGAAAATGTTTGTTTGTTTATTACTCCTTCACGTCCTTCCTTCACTAATTAATAAATTAACAACACATGTTACATAGAACATCATCATTATAACTTAAATTATTAAAAAAAAATAACTATAAATAAATACTATTTTCCATATTATTGTTAATTATTCTACATGTTATCATTATATTAATATTAATAAAAAATGTCAAAAAAAATGTAATAATAATAATAACGCGATAATCTGATCTACATCTTGTTTTTAAAATAATATTTTACTGAGTAGAAACATTTGTCATTCAAGTATTCATAAAGCGTTTTTTTTAATTTATTAATTGGGAGTGTTTTTAACTTATCTGGCAACTTGTTATATATTTTTATTAAAGAATGCGGATCTAGATGCTGGTAAATATAATTTATTACATTGGCGACGATTGAATTTATATACATCCTTTGCCATAGGAAACTCTTCAGGAAACTTCTTCCCAAAACACGCCTAATCATAAATATATAAGCATGGTAAAGTAAGAATATATATTTCTTTGAACAAAAGTTTACACGATCCCAGAGGAGCAGCACTAAAAAAAACGAATACAGCGTTTCTGAATAATGAAAGCCATTGATATTTCATTACAATTTCCCCATATAACTAATCCATACCTTAAAACTGTTTCTACATATAAGACATAACCAGCTGCACAAACGGTAAAAAAGGAATTAGAAATTTCGCCACAGAATTTGAATCCTTACTAGCTCAAATTGTTAAAGTATTCGTCGGTTTAAGACGAAAGGTTCAAATCTTATCTGCGGCGATTTTTTTTCTTTCTTTAAATTTCTACAAATTTAACCCAAGTAAAGGCAAGCTCTAAAAATCGCTTTAGTGATTATTGTTTTTAGTAAATGCCTACAATTAACAGTTTCCTAACTTTTGAAAAGTTTTTCTGTCTCCTCTGTGGTCTAGCGGTTCAGTTGTTGGACTTGACTGCATGAGGTCCCGGGTTCGAATCCCGGGTCGGGCTACAAAAAGAAAATGAGGTTTTTCCAAATTTTTTAATAAAAAAATGTTGCCCGGGATAGGATATGTGCCCGGTTGGCGATAGGCTTGCCACCTATCACATTGTGGGACTTAGTATCTACGGCTAGTCGTGGGTGCCCTGGTTGTGCCTCTGCCTACCTCTTCGGGGATATGGGCGTAAAGATACTTTTTTTTAAAAAAGTTTTTGATCAGCTAGTAGCAACCTAATAATTACTGATTTTAACTAAACGCCTATAATTAATCTTAATTTGCCTTCAATACGTTTATCACGTTTATTGCTTTCGATCACGTATTTCTTTTGATTGAAGTGTGGGAACGTCTAATACCAATAGCAAAGTGATAGTAATGTAATGTTTTTTTTTATTGAAGTTATACTTCTTTTGGCGCGTTAGGAAAAAATGATGAGGGTAAATTTTTACGATGCGCGCGCACACCGTCACGAAAAACCGACATGATGAAGTTAGCTATGAAGTTAGCTATAGATAACATTTTAGTTTTTAAAAAGATTTTTATCTTATTGTTTTTAGTAAATGCCTACAATCCGATTCCAAATCCGAGGGTGGTGTCAAGAGTCTCCGAAACCGGCGTGTTTGTATGAAAAGGGTTATGAATGTGAAGGAAGCAAGACAGGTTTGTCAGGATCGTGAGGTCTGGCACTCGATACTCTCTGCCTACCCCGTAAGGGACTTGGCGTGAAGATATGTATGTGTGTGTATGTATTTTTATCTTATTACGCCGAAAAAGTATAACTTCTAACGCGTGTACATAAGTACACACACACTTTTTTTTAATGGTAAAAGACAGCGAACAATGACGTAGCTCCTGGCGCTAATCATAATCACAATGCAAAAAAACTGTCTCCAATTTCATACGTCGCTATTTCGAGATGGTCTCATATAGCTTTTATCAACATCCCATATGTGACACGATGTCCTGGAGGTGTGAAAGTTTAGGCATTATTAATAAAAAAAACACTAATTGAATAGTGGACTAATTTAAAAGGGATGCCCCCGAGATCGTGACCCTTCCCAAAAAATAACAATCTAAATATTTTCGTAGTCCAAAACAAACATACAGTCGAACTAATTTTCTCTTTTGAGGTAGGTTAAAAATTACACAGCATACCTTTAATAATACAAAATTGACAACCCTAACTAGTTGCGACCCGTTAAGCAAACTCACTCATACGTATTTGTTCAGTTTACTTTTTACTATTCTTTGTACCGTTAATATGTTTGCTCACTATTATTGCCTTGACAGAGGTGTCATTTCCGAGAGAGTATGATTTTCAAATGTTAGACAAGGTGTCACCTACGACTCCGCCTACAAAATAACATAATATTATGGCCTTCTTTAAATCAAATATTGTATCTGTAAATAGTAGTATCATTTTTATTCTTCGTTAGACTTCTAGGCCACTATCATTTCGCGTATTGAAGATGTTGCACTTCAACTATTCGAATTTTAATTATGTACATAAAAGCATAGTCATTTTATAACCTTTACAGATTATAATTTTCAGGGATGTCCGAAATTCGAAATCATAGATAGTATTCGAAATACATCGCTTGAAGTGGAAAACAACTGTGATACTTATTTTTTTATTAAAAACGTTCTCTACACCCGTATCCTCAAGTTAAGGTAAAAAGAAGTAGACAGAGTTGCAACCAGGGCACCCACGACTAGCGAAAGCCATTGAATCCCACAATGTATGATAAGTGGAAAACATGTCCCCGATCAGGCTCCAAATGCCAGGTAATTTATTTTTATTAGACAAATTTTCTTTTTGTTTTCCGACCTGGAAATCGAACTCAGGACCTCATTAAGTTCAATGGAACACATTCGGTATTCACTAGATACTAGAGACGAAAATAATTCGCATTTTCATGAAAATTCGCGTGTAAGTATAAAAATTAAAATGTTAACCCTCTTAAGGTCAATTTTAATAATCAATCCTAATCCAAAATTTGATGTCGAAGATTGATATTTTAATCCATTCTTATGTTAACGCCTGCCAATAACATATCTGTGGACAGAATAAATATGGCAATTAGGCATAGGATAGGCCGGCGAATGCGCAGCTATCTGGATTGCTTGAAATCCATGTTTAGAGATACATTATTAACATTGGTCGTATGTCTGTACACGACATTTCTTCGGAAGTTTAATCTATTGCTAGGAAAACTATATTAAAAAAGAGTCACAATCTGACATGTTAAGACTAATCTGACATGTTTAAAATGTTCTATCTCTGTTGTCTTTGTTTCATTTGAAACAGATAGAATGTATCTAAAATTAGTTGCATCTTATTTTAGATTTTTTGCGCCATCTTAATAACTATCACTGTATCTATCTTTATAATTTATAATATCTTTACTGTCTGTAACTCTTTAACGGCCAAATCACTGGATCGGTTTCCATGAATTTTGATAGGCATAGAATTATATAAACGAGTTCAAAAAAAGGCTATTTTTTTCTCAAAAACAACCGCAAAGCCACTATAGTGGCTGATATAAGTTCATATGAAAATCTATTCTATGAAAGTTCATCAGAGCCTTTACCATGAGTTCGTATAGATTACGTTCGGTAAGTTACGTGTTGAAATCTATCACATTTTTGGTCTAAAAATGTGTTTCTCTCAGTTACAAATAGAGGCGCTATTCGAAGTTTTTATACAAATAATTTACAGAGACGGTAGCGAGCATAGTAAACTTGACAAGCCGTAAACTCATGGTAAAGGCTCAGATATTCAGAGTGAAATCTATTCTGAACAAGTCCCGGGTTAACGGATACTTTTTATATATTTTAATGCACACAAATGATATTACTAGACGATTTTGAAGTAAACTGCCGGTTCTTTAAAGCTTAATAATTTAAATAAGTGAGTATCTTCACACCCATACCCCCGAAGAGGTAGGCAAAGATACAAACAAGGCACCCACTGTTAGCCAAAAACACTAAATTCGACAATGTAATAGGTGACAAACCTATTGCCAAACGAGCACATATTAAACTCCGTACAGCGCTGTTTTTATTAGAAAATTGATAAAGCTCATTTTATTTTTGTTGTCAGACCGGGGCATCAAACCCAGGACTCCATTACGTCAACAATCGGACCGCTAGACCACAGAGGCGGTGATAATTTATCTGAAGTTTAATGCACGTAGAACCTATGACGCAGTTAATTCAGAAGTAACGTCATATACAACGGTTTTTTTAGTCCACAAATTAACTTCATTGTTATTCATAATCACCTCCAATAGAGAAGAATACCAGCAGTAATTCAAAACTATTTCTTTAAAAAAAGCAATTTGTTATCTTCATATAATTAAGTACAGTTACGAGTAAGTATATTGTAGTAATCGCTTCTGTGGTTTAGCGGTCCGGCGTTGGACTTGAATTTATGAGGTCCTAGGTTTGGTCCCCAGATCGGGCAACAGAAGAAGAAAATGTATTTAACATTGCACGGGATTGCACCTATCATCTTGTGGGACTTAGTGTTTTGGGCTAGCTGTGGGTGCACTGGTTGTAGAGGCCTGTTCTTCTGGGATACGAGCGTAAAGACATTTTGTACAATAAGTACACATCTATTTTTAAGTTTTGCCCGCTTAGTTATGTTATTTAGCCCATAAAGTAACTTATATCTACCGTATTCCAAGGTAAACTCAAAAAACCATAATTTTGAAATGGAATATACCATAGATTTAGTATGTACAAGATCAACAAAACGTGGGAGAGAGAAGTCCTTATCAGGTACAAATTGCCTCAGAGGAACAGAGAGAGAGTCAGGTGCCAATATTTACGCGAGTAAGAGCTCATAGTGTTCCTGGCATAGTGCATCGCTGTGAATTTTGTGAATTATTTTCATAATCTTACTATTTAACTGGAATAAAATATAAAGGCAATTACGATGTCGTGTTCTGTAAGCGCTTGTGATGT
>NJDC01000632.1:0-49139 GCA_002245475.1 Calephelis virginiensis | reverse complement strand
TTTAAGATTCAAGTATATTTTTTAACTAAATATAAAACAAAAGTTTATTTGTGAAAAGTACTTACTAAATTACAAAAAAGAGCTATTAGAGCTATTTATAATCTTAATGTTAGAGATTCCCTCCGAGAAAAATTCAGAGAAATGATTATTTTAACCTTCAGTTCTCAATACATGTGTGACAATCTATTGTATGTTAAAAAAATTGGGTATATTTACCAAAAGCTTACTGAGCTGACGCTCTCTAGAAAGAATATAGTCAAAAAACAAAAAAAAATATTAAGGAATGACAGATAAAAGATTGACAATGCAGATATACAACTCGAATGTGGATAGATTGACCCGGGGAGATTGACTCGCTCGGTTGTATTCCGAGGGTGGTGTCAAGAGGCTCCGGAACCAACGTGTTTGTATGAAAAGGGTAATGAAAGGAGGAGGAGGAGTGCAAACCAGAAAAGTTTGCACTCGATACTTTATGCCTACCGTATAAGGGATTAGGCGTGAAGATATATATGTATGTAAAAAACATTTGACAACTAACCAAATAATAACAAATAACCAAAATGTCAGAAGTCTAGCCGCACTCAGAAACGTCAATTAATATTTAATCTACCATTAAATCACAATTTTGTACAGAAAATAACGGCTTCATGCCTAAATGATAATTGAAGTCTCTGGGTGCGGCCGTAAGTGCGTCTGAGTATTTTTTGTTTATTGTTATAGCGTAGCGAGCAAGCAGGAAGTTCTCTTGTGGTTAGCAACCGTCGCCTACAGACACTATAGGACATTGCCAGGATCTTAGACTATAGCTAATGTAAAATAGTTACTCAAGCCTTCAAAGCAGGAAAACTAAGGCGATAGAAATTGGGACGAACTGCAGCACAACACTCAGCCAACTCGAAAATTAATAGTATTATTAGTAAATAGTAAACTAATTTGTGTTTTTATTCATTAGAATCACCTACCATTCACATTATCAAATGCCATTAAAAAATATACTAACATCTATTGAATAAAATGTTTCGAAAACTAAAATTCCGTCAATTAAATATAGTAATATGTCTGTTTGCAAATTCACGCTTTTAAAACATTTTAATTCGACATTTATAACCATGAAATAATTATTTATGTCGTCTCCATAATACACGTATTAAATTAGCTTTGAAATATCAATTCAGTTGCAAATAACACGGTCAAGTACGGCTTAAAATGTTAAGGAAGCTTAAGTAGTTATGTTAACGAACTGCAATTTTACAGGTAATAAATGAGGAATTTAAGTTTGACTGTTTATTTTTTATGATAAACAAGAGAATCTCTATCTAGCACCGCCTTATGTCCGGTTCTTATATTCTTGAAACGAGTCGTTTTGAATACGGATGGTAGTATTTTGTACCAGAAGTAAGATATCTAACTACGGTTGCTCGTTTTTTGTACATGACTAGTGTTTTTTAAAAATTGTTGTCTTTCTTGAAACTCTTTCAAACCTTCCAAACGGATTTCCATGGGATTTTTTTCTGTTTGTTTAAGATTTATTGTTCATACGATCTTTAGAAAAAAAATCTAAAAGTATACGTCTAAAGAATCGAAAATATCACAAATGTATCACAGTACACAAACTGGCATCCAATAACTATGTAAGATATTTTAGTAATATCCCGAGCCTTAACGCCCATATGAAACGTGAGATTCTGTGTAACTGTTTATCCTATACTAAAATCTTTTTTAAATTGAGTGTTCAGAACTTGTGTTGGATTTATTATAAAAAAATATGACGATTGCCTAAACCTGCTCCTCTTGCAAAAATAACATATAACATAGATCACCTCAAACAAGACGGCTCCTAAACATAAGATAAACTACGTAATGGAAAAACATTATTTTTGCCAAAAGTATGAATATAAAATACATATATTAATATACGAAAAAATTGAATATCAAAATACACATGTAATTAAATATTTTTTACAAGTACCTATTAAAAAATTGTACAACACGATTTCGTAGAATATATTAGATTGCCTAAATATTTTTTAAACATCCACTCCCATATTTCACATACAATCAAGTTATAAAGTATTAAAATTGTCCTTACCTGGTTTAGTACCACATTTTGCGTACGCGATTCGAAATGAAAAGTATGTTTGTCCAGTGGAAGGAGGTACGTAGACGCACCGTGGGTCTCCGTGCTGACCTGAAACAGACACAGTTAATGGAAACACGGAATGGAAACATATTTTAATCGACTTTGAAAAAGGAGGAAGTTCTTACGTTCATGCATTATCAATTAACACTAGCAGTTGATAAAACCCATGTGGGAACCATTTGCTATCTTTCAAAAAAAATATTATTAAATCGCGTCGTTGTACCTAATGAAATAGTTGGAGTCGGTTTTGTAGATTTATTTCACATAAAATCACATAAGGAAGCAAGACAGGTTTGTCAGGATCGTGAGGTCTGGCACTCGATACTCTCTGCCTACCCCGTAAGGGACTTGGCGTGAAGATATGTATGTATGTATAATTAAAAGCTGATTATCAAATTAAATAATTGATTAAACAGCTTAATAATTAAAACTTATACTTAATTTAAAACTACTTACATATTTTTCTTTAGAAAAGAAATGAAAGATATACATATTAATCAATTATTTTGTTTAAGGTATGTCATTACTATATCATCTCATCTTAATAGATATAAATTACGTGTTACGTTGTTTGTCTGCGACTCCTAAACTACTTAACCGATTTCAATCAAATTTGTACAACCTGTGCAGTTTAATCCAACTTGAAAGATAGGATAGTTTATTTTTCATCTCTCTCTTCTTATATATAAACATGAATACCTTAGTCATCACATCACGCCTGAACAGATGGGCCAATTTTCGTCATTCTTCTTTGTTGTGTTTACTATTGGAAGGAGAATGTTCATATAAAGAGAAAACTGGAAAATTTACAGGGAAAACAAGAAAAACAATATTTAAAATTTTCTGATATACACTGACAGTTTATATCAATGTCAAGATACATAGAATTCGCCCGGTCAGCTAGTTCATGATAAACAAGAAACTCGTGTTTTTGGAATTTTACTCGTATATTTGTGACTTAAGGCCGAGTATAATTAACAGTATTTAACAAAGTGGCGCCAGACTAATTGTGGCCTTTTATCTCATTTCTCTGAAAACGACGTAATTGCGAAACACGCTTGCACCAAGTGCAAAAGGATATTTGAATGTAAATTGTAATAAAGACATATTATATAGCACTTGGCTTCTCAACTTTTCTGTAAACATTTTGGAAATCGGAAATTTCCCTTTTAATTGATTCCAAAAAAGGAGGTCCTCAATTTGACTGTATGGTTTTTGTATTTTTGGTATGCAGTTACTGGGGCAATAGGCGATTTTTAATGCTTCGTTTTTAGAAAGATAGGTCATTATCCCGAGGTTATTTAGTATTATTATGATCCGACTAGTGGTTTTTGAGTCATACTTAATCCTTTTAATATTACAAATGCGAAAGTTTGTCTGTTTGTTTGTTAGTTACTCCTTCACGCAAAAACTGCTGCACCGCTTTTTATGAAATTTGGTACACACATAGAGGGTAACTTGGATTAACACATAAGATAGTTTTTATACCGAAACAATGTTCCTGTGGGAACATGCGGGCAACGCCGCGGGCCACAGCTAGTACTGCATTAATTTTTCACTTATCTTGACGACCTCATCATTGACGATCTATATTTTTCCAATAAAACAAAAGCAAAAGAAATCGAACTGAAACTAAAAGAATTTTAGATAAGTCAGGTTAGTTAGATTTCCGAAGATATTGACTAATGATATTTTTAATCAAAAATTTTCAAATTTCCTGAAGACTTGTTAAAAGTCTGTAGAAACATCATAAACAAACGTGTATTATGTATCTAAATGTCTAAAATGTGACAGTATTATAATACTTGAAAGAAGAAAGCGATAACTTGAAATGAGTTTAGCAAGTGCGCAATAATATTACCATTAGCTATTAAAACACTAGGACTAGATAGTGGTGGGCACCGACGATATTATAGCAAGAAAGTAAAGGTGGTTATAGCAATCATGGCAACTTGGTGCCCGATACTCTAAAATAGAAGTATTTTGTCTTCCAATACCATAATCAAGTCCAGTAAAACTGCAAAAACGACTCTATATCATTAGGTGTCACATCGCGATTTGATAAGTGGACGTAGTTAAGCAGAAAGGACCCAACCCACATGAACACCAAAATTGAGTGAAACATACTCAAGAGGTAGTAAAGCTTATTATACTTTCGTTCAGTTAAAGATCCTACTGATAAACAAAGCTATGACATTTGTAAAATCATTACATACCAACCCGCATATATGGTCAGTACATAATATTATAAATATATAAACTTCAAAGTCAATTATCTCAAAACTAGTTAGATGTGGATTGGGTCCTTTCTGCTTAACTTCGTCCAATTATTTTTCCGAAAGATAGCAAACGGTTCCGAAATGGTGGCACAAAGATTTTATCAACTACAGGTAGGGTGTTTTTCAGTTATAATTAATAATGCATGAATTATCCGTCTACTCAGTCGGGATTTGCACACCCATATTCCCGAAGAGGTAGACGGAGTCACAATCACGACTAGCCGAAGACACTTTGTCCAACAAAGTGATAGGTGGCAATCCTATCGCCAACTGGACACATTTCTAATCCCGGGCAGCGTTATAAAGTAAAAGTATCTTTACGCCCATATCCCCGAAGTGGTAGGCAGAGGCACAACCAAGGCACCAACGACTAGCCGAACACACTAAGTCCCACAAAGTGATAGGTGGCAAGCCTATCGCCAATTGAACACATATCCAATCCCGGCAACGTTATTAACTATAAATAAATACAAAATACACAATTTTCTATTTTTTGTTGCCCCACCCGGGGATCGAACCCGGGGCCTCAAGAGGTCAAGTCTGACTCCACACCGCTGGACAACGGAAGCGATATCATGATAAAATTGGTTTGAGACCACCTTGGAATTATGACCTACTTTTTGAAAAATAACCATAAAAATCGCTTAGCTATTGGCCGAGTACCTAATCGCTTTACAAACACAACAAACAGAAGAATTGAAAAGCTCCTTTTCTTGAATCGGTTAAAAAGCTAACAGAAACAATAACGAGTAAGCACGAAGTTTATACTGAACACACAATAATCTCTCACCCGTCACCAGCTCCTCGTCGTATTCAGAGCGACTCTGATAATTAATCTAATTGCACCGATTTCACTCACAATTATAACGAATGAAACTCTTTTATACTGTTTGTGCCCTAATTGAAAGATACGTGTCCGATTCTAAATTATTTTACAACTAGATGTTGCCCGCGTATACGTCACATACGCCTTTTTGACTGCTATTACCTAATTTTTGTCCTTGAGGATGATTCAGAGTCGAAAAGACCAATCTGCCTTTCTGTCTAGCAACTTGTAAGAGGTGATCACAGGTTAAAATACAGGCACATCAATCGCCTCTGTGGTATAGCGGTCAAGTTGTTGGACTTGACTTCATGAGGTCCCGGGTTTGAGTCCCGGGTCGGGCAACAAAAAGAAACGGTGATTATACCAATTTTCTGATAAAAAAAAAATTGCTAGGGATTGGACGTGTGCCGGTTGGCGATAGGCTGGCCACCTATCACATTATGAAGCTTAGTGTCTTCGGCTAGTCGTGGGTGCCCTGGTTGTGCCTCTGCGGGGATTCGGGGATATGGGAGTGAAGATATCGCGTCACAAGTGCCTCTTGTAGATTAACGTGAAATAAAGATTATTTAGATACTTTTTTCATTATCAATAAGTCAACTGGGGGTAGACTGCTATTCAGCAATATGTCCGAGTGGGGATCGACCGCCTTAGCGACTCTTCCGTTTTCTGGTGGAAATCGTAGGCTACGCGGTAGACTTGATAGTCCTAAATACCCCGCCTATCTCGTGTCAATAGGTCACGGTAGTCTCTGGCCATTAGGAGTGACGTGAAAATTTGGAATATAAAAAGGCGTCAGAAATAGGTAAAGCAGTAGATTACCTACTGGGGTATGTTGCTGCTCAGCACTCTTCCACCAGAGGCCCTGCAGGTAATAACCAATTTATTCTTAGCTCGTGATGAGAACAGAGACAGAGCTGTATATTCTAGACAGAGGACATGGAGTAACACATAGGAAACCTTAACATAGTTACATATATTGTTCTGTCACATACGTCATCTAGCTCAAATGCTTAGCGCATTCATCGGCTTGAGACAAAAGGATACAGGTTAAAAACCTGTCTGAGGCGACTTTTTTCTTACTCTAAAATTAGTAGAAACATAAAAAATATTTAAAGTACTTAGTATGAAATGTATTCCTTACCTTTCGATGAGACAATGCCTTCAAATGGGTGTGAGAATGTGAGGTGGACGTCCATGTGGTCCTTCCCACACATGACCTCCAAGGACTGTATGACTGGCATACCGTCTGGCCTCTCCGTCGGCCATAGGTCTCCTGCTAGGACTGGTATCTGTTACAACCAAACATTACAGATTAAAACAAGTATTTCAAATTTTAGTGACAAGAACTATTGAATCTCGGTATCATTTGAATTGAAAATTGGAATCATATATACATTTTAGGTACACTTCAACACATTAATATCAGATTATTACTATTTCGTTACAAATAAATTCAACGAATGAAATAATATGTTGTTTACTATTAACTAATGTTAATGATTCGCCAGTACTTGTTCGAATGTGCCTAAAATGACATATACGATTCCAATTTCAAATTCGATTGTTATCTAGTTTCGCGAGTAATCCTATAGATAATAGGTAAGTATAATGATACCAAACAGGTAGGTAGCCGTAAAACCCTAAACCCTAAAGCCGTAAACAGTTTTGGAAAACAGTTGGCGTAAGAAAAAAATACGTAAAAGTTTAAGTAAGCCCACGCCCACATCCCCGAAGGGGTAGGCAGAGGCACAACCTGGGCACCCACGACTAGCCGAAGACACTAAGTCCCTTTTAGAAAATTGGAAATACCACCCTTTCTTTTTGTTGCCCGAACAGGGCTGCGGACCCGGGACCTCAAGAAGTCAAGTCCAACACTTAAACCGCTAGACCACAGAGGCAAAGTTTGAGTAAAAAATGTTTGTAATAATATGCAGAAAGGATTTATAAAACGTCTGCCTTTGATGTATTAGTGCCCTAAGGGGATATTGGTGGCCAATCATCCAATTTTTGTAAAGTAAGCAGTTCATTAAGTGTTTATATTGGTTCCTTCCGAGAACAGAAATTAACAAAACGTTCAGGTTCAGGTTTTCTACCTTAAATATTTTAACTGATTTCAAAAAAGAGGAGGTTCTTAACTCGAAAGTATGTTTTTTGTAAGCTGGTTACGAGATTACTCGGCCAATAAGAAACATATTTTGATGGTTTTAGAAAGGTAGGTCCTGATTCCAAGAAGACCGCATATTAATTTTATTATAATCCAATCAGTAGTTTTTGAGTTATACTTAACAAAGCATACATTTTTGTCAATACTGACGACCTTATCAGTTCCGTACTGAAGGGAAAGACAGCTTTACTTTAACACATTGCTCAAAATGGCCGTTAGAAAACAAGAGTTTTACTAGGTGGTAGACATTCGCAGCGACTCGTCCGGACTGGTACCACCGCCTTTTCTATTCCTGTCGTCATAACGTCAGTGCTTGCCGTTACGTGTTCCGGTTCGGAGAATAAGGTAGCCCTTAAGCTTACTTTTGAGGCTTAACATCCTGACCTCAGGTTGGCAACGCACTATTACCGCCTTTGGTGTCTCTGGCGGCGTTAATTTCTTACAAATCCGTCTGCTTGTTTGCCTTTCAATATCATAAAAAAAAACAAGGCACCATGGCTATTAATGGTGTCAATGATAAGTGGCGGTCAATCACCATAAAAGGCCATTTAGTTCTTTTGTTATGATTTTTTTATGATATTGGAAGGCAAACAAGCACACGGATTTCCTGATAGAAAGAAATTCACGCCACCTAGAGACACCAAAGGTGGTAATGGTGCGTTGCCAACCTGAGGATAGGATGTTAGGCCTCGAGCAAAAGTAAGTTTACCGGCTACCTTACCCTCCGAACCGAAACACGTCATGACGTTATGGCGGCAGGAATAGGTAAGGCGGTGGTACCAATCCGGGTTAGTCGCTGCGAAACTCTACCACCTAAATATATAAAAATTAATCCCCAGTTCGCCTGATCATCACATAACGTCAGAACGGATGGACTAACTTTGCTTATTCCTTTTTTTGTGGTGTTGGATGTTGTCAGAAGAAAGACCATATGACGAAAAAACCTAAGAAAATTTAAATTTGCTTATATATTTCCTTATATACAAATTATTAGCAATGTCAAGCAATACGAAGTTCGCCGGATCGGCTTTTATTTTATTAAAAAGTATTTCCTTATGTTTACATTGCGAGTCTGGCCTGGTAAATACTATGTATATTTTCCGTTAATTTTCTCCGACACAACTGTCACTCCTTAAAAAAAAGTGTGTGTGTACTTATGTACACGCGTTAGAAGTTATACTTCTTCGGCGTAATAAGATAAAAATCTTTTTAAAAACTAAAATGTTATCTATAGCAAACTTCATCATGTCGGTTTTTCGTGACGGTGTGCGCGCTCATCGTAAAAATTTACCCTCATCATTTTTTCCTAACGCGCCAAAAGAAGTATAACTTCAAAAAATGTGTTACTGAATCACAAATCCAAAAAGTTACTTGTAAAAGTCGACTAAAAAGCCCAAGGACCCTGTAATCGAAACGAACCCAAATTATGTTTCTTGCATGTGGTTAACACATAATAAAACTAAACTTCACGTTCCATTTTATCATAATTGATAAGTACCGAAGTACCAAATGAGAGCAATTTAAGGTATTTGTTCCACGAATTCAGAGACGTTGTGTTCCCACATACTGTCTGGGAATTCGGAAACGGAGTACACATATTTAAGGTGCCGGCGACGAGTAAACTTTTCATAGGAATGTAAGGATTAGAAAATCCTTCAAGCGCCCTAAAACTGTAAAAAAACAACTTTTATTTGAATAGTAATGTCGAATATGAAACTTGAATATTTTTAATTCAATTGGATTCACTTATTTACAATACGACCTCTTCCGATTGTTCTTTAACATAAAAAATATTTTTAAAGTCAGAGTATAAATGACGAAGAAATCGAATAACATACATAAACAATATAGGAGTCGATCATATAACCTCTTCCTTTTTTCGAAGTCATTTCGAAATCATTATTATGTATGTAATCCTATCAAATTGAGAGAAAAAACGATCGCAGATTTTTTGTAATTATTGAATTTCGTGTTTATATCAAGTTAAATTAATCAATTTTGATGGCATTTTGTACAATTTTGTTCAGTGAAAGTGCACAAATGGAATAATCATGAAGGAATTAATGTATCGTATATTTTTCTTATTGCCGCCAAATCTCATTTACTGAGCTTGAGAGATGAGGCCAACGTTTGACTCAAGACATGATTTTCTTTGAAGATTTATAAATAATTTTGAATAATTTATGAGCAGTTTTGTTAAATTTCTTGATCCAAACTTGATTTCAACTTGACAAATAGCAACTGATAGAGCTGCCAAAAAACTGAAGAAAAAGAAAAAAAGCTAAGTTTTAATTTCGTTTTTTTTTTACTTTAAAATTATTTAATACTTTTAGTATCTAATTACATTAAGTTACACCAAGTTTACTTACTACTTTTTCTAAGAATTAAGCAATAAGTTTAATAAATAGTTTGAGGGAAATTAAAATCACTCAAAAGCTTAAAAGCTAGATTGTAATATAGATAAGTTTTAAACGTAGTGACTTGTATACAAAAAAAAATACACAAGGATAAATTTATTTTTATACTAACATTGCCGGCCCTTTAATACTGAAAAGGTGAAAGAAAAAACATGTCGTAACACAGCCTTTGTTTAGTGTAGAGTTGTGCCTAAGTACCGTAGTACCCTGTTTTATGAATTCGTTAAAACAGTACTACTGCTGAACTATTTAAGTATCTAAAAACAAATATTAAAACAATAAAATACTAAACGGTAGTATAATTTAAAGGACATGAAGCGTGCGGTACAAAGTTTACCGGTAAATCCAGTAATTTATCAAATATAAAGTATTATTATAAAGCTGTTATCGTCCAATCACCGGTAACATTTGTGGTTTATAAGGGCCCGGTTGCGTCTGACTATCGGGGATGTCTCTGTGTTCGAGTAAAAAAGTAACGATAGTAATTAAAAATATCTTTTCCTGGAAGACATCGTATTCCCACGATCCGTCTGGGAATTCGGAAATGAGATGCACTAATTTATAAAGTGTTGAAAGAGGGAGAAAACCTCATCGCAAATATTGAAATTACATTCTTTTCGCGGGCTCTTACGTTAAGCAAATGATATCTGTTACGCACTTACTCGTATTTTAACGTGACATTCCATGATCAGAACGCTCGGATATTATCCGAGGGTGGTGTTGAGAGTATGAGAAACCAGCATCTTTGTACGATAAATGTGAAAGAAGCCAGAATCGTAAGATTTGGCAGTCGGTACTCTCTGCCTACCTCGTAAGGGACTCGGCGTGAAGATATCTATGCATGTACGAATGGGGTGATTTGTATTCATATTTTGTGGTAGATGTATTTTAAGGTGGTAAGAAAATAACGTAGTTATAACCGACTTAAGGAAAGAGGAGTTAGACGTCTATATTTAATAAATGTTTTGCGAATCTGGAGGAATCATCACAACAATCGGCAATAATGATGGTAACGATTACATACGAAATGACGCTCGTCTTTAAGGAGTTGCTTAATAGGAAGCTTGTGTTCTTTAAAGGACCAAAGAGAATACAGTTACTACATTTTACCGGGACCAATTCGGAGACAATATTATTTTTAATATTTTCTTTATCTTTACATCACCTCTGTGGTCAATCGGGGTTGTTAAACTTCCCGGGTTCATTCCCCGGTTCGGGCAACAAAAAAAGGAGATTTTTTAAATGTTCTAATAAAAAACGCTTCTTTATTTTAGGACTTCCCTGTTCATGGCAAAAATTTAATTTTTCATATTTAAAAAAAGTTATACAGAAAAACGCGTAAACAGTAAAGAAAAGAATTGAAATTTCGCCACAGGATTTGAATCTTCACTGGCTCAAATGGTTCATTCGTCGCTTAAGACGCAAGGGTACAGGTTCAAATCCTAAATGTCGCAAAAAAATTTCTTTCTTTAAAATTTGTAAAAACAACGTTGACCAAAATTGGATATTATATGATGCCTAGTGTCTTTGGCTAGTAGTTGCTGCCCTGGTTATGCCTTTGCCTTCTTCTTCGGTTATACGGACATGAAGATACTTTTTTTTTACATTTATCCGATAGGCGATTATAATTACGTCAGTATACACCAATTAAAACTTGATTAAAAAGCAGAGAGATTTTATTACATGATGCTGTTCGTCCGGTTTAAATATTACGGATAATTAAATAATGTTATTTATTGATCTAGTTTGCGAAAATAACAGACTTGATTTATATTTTAATTGAGCGACATCAACAAATCACTGATGGTCGTTCTGATTTAGTTGTTAGCGAGGTTGGTTCCGAAACGTGTATCCCAAGTTCGATTACCGAGCATACTTTTTATTATTATTAAAAAAAGTCAGACAACTGATCGATGTATTAATCGTAATGTTTTAAAAACGAAACATTATGACTTACGTACTAGTTTTTATATGATTTTTTGCAAACCTAAAATGAACAAATTTTAGCACATTCATTTTGTAGTTTTTTGTTTTTTTTTCTGATAAAGCAAAGTTTTCGGGATTGGATACGTACTCGGTTGGCGATAGGTTTGCTATCTATCATATTGTGGAACTAAGCTAAGTACATTTAGCTAATCGTGTATCCTAACTGCTAACTGTACCTCTCTCGGAGATACAGACGTGAAATCACTTAAAGCAATCGTACATGTGAAAGCTGTGAAAAATTCTTCGTAAGTCAGATTATACTTAGTAGGGATATAACTCATTCGACTGCCCAACAAAAGTAATTATTACTAAAATGTTCAATAACATCTATCCGCAATGTAGTTAAAACCATATTAATCGCGGCAGCTTTAAAATAAAAAAAACCGCATCGAAATCGTTGCATTTTTGTAGGAATTATAATGCTACATAAGGCACATATGTGCTTTTTGTTAAAATTGTTACTAGATTTTGATGTAGTAATCTTAGACCCTGCATAATTTTTTATCCACTTTTGGAGCAGCTAATGACAGCACTTTATAATTATTAATGTCATTTAGTAACGTGTTTGTCCGGGCTCCTGTGCAGAATAGACCATCTGCCTTCCTGCCAGGCTGCTCGCAAAAGGTGAGCACAGGCTTACCGTCACTAACACCGTGACATCTGACTAGGTGGTAGATTTTCTCAGCGACTCACCCGGATTGATACCACTGCCTTACCTATTCCTGCCGCCTTATCGTCATGACATGTTTCGGTTTGGAGGGTAAGGTTTGCTCGAGGCCTAACATGCCGGCCTCAGGTTGGCAACGCACCATTACCACCTTTGGTGTCTCTAGGCAGCGTGAATTTCTTTCCATCAGGAAATCCATCTGCAGATTTGCCTTCCAATATCACAAAAAAAACGTACCTAAACCATATATACGATAAGAAAAAATACAATATTTCGCTCCATAATCAATGTATTTTCCAGAATAATATTTATCGCTTCTGTAGACCCAGGTTTTATACCGACTAGAGCAACAAAAAAATAAAATGTGTGTTATTAATTTTCTAATAAAAAAACTATCTTATAGGGGTGGCAAACATATCACCAACCGGTCACATATCCAATTCCAAACAACATTGCTTTTATTAGAAAATTGAAATTATACATTTTCTTTTTTTTTCAGTTGCCCGACCCGGGACTAACCCAGGACCTCTAGTCTGGTCTAGTCAAGTCAAGTCCGACGCCGGACCGCTAGACCACAGAGGCTAATAAAAACTACGTTAGAGAATATATGTGCCCTAGAGGCGATACGCTTGCCACAGGTCTATCTCATTGTAGGGCTTAGTATCTTCGGCTAGTCGTTTGTGACAGGGTACCAATCAGGGTTGAACCTCTGCCTACCTCTTCGGGAATACGGGCGTCAAGATACCAAGAATAATACTATAAATTAGAAGTCAGTTTAGTAGTGAATACTTCGTCAGGACAGTAAAAGTGAAATTAGCAATTAATATTAGTGAAATTAATATTCTCATTGAAAGTGAAACATGATATAGTATAACGATATGCCGTATAAACTTGCTTTAATGGATATTTATCGGGCACTTGCAGAGCTAGGAAAGGTTAGAATCATGGTTTATGTGTAGGTGGGTATGCTTTTCCAATTGACTGCTTGTTGCGAGATTACGTTTAGATTCTAGAAGGGGAGCCCGCGATGCTAAACGTGTACATTTGACTTTATAAATTAATAATGGAGTGTAAAAAAGATAAGATGAGGATTTTATTTTTAGCGATTCGTTAAGCGTCTAGAAGCTAAAAGAACAATTACAGTCATTTGATTATAGGCGAGCTCATCGAACACTAATAGTGTACGTGCCTAATGTGTCTCCGATGGCGAAACTATGTCAATCTGACAGTTCGTCACAATGTACAATATATAGAGATAACTTGGTTTTTTGAAAGTTTCTACTACTTGCTATCTACCCTTTTACTTCCGTACGTCTTGTTCAAATTTTCAGAAAAATGAAAATTGCGCTTATTGGTATGTATCGCATGCCAATAAGTGCATACCTGCCACTCTTTAATGTGATATGTCCAAGTATAATTTCAAGTAAAAAAAATTAGACTACCATTCGCGTGCCTCTATATGGAGATTTGATACATAACGAAGATGTTTAACCATGGTACAGGGTATCTTCCATATCTTTATCTGACGCGCCTGAGTTACTGCAAAAATCCCCTCTTGGGCTCCCCTATCATTCAGCGTGACTATATCAGGGAGTTTCACTCCGTAGTTTACGTAGATTCTGGCGGCGTATTAGAGTCTTCATTTTGATTGACATGCGTCAGTTTTTCAGCAAATTTTGCAGTATAATTCTTTGCTTTTCACCTCTTAAGAATCAAGCTTGCTTGCATTTTATATATCTATATATTAATACGTGATGCCAAGCATACTTAACTTACCATTAAAGTACATTAAATCAATAAATAAAACATTGCCTATATTGATGCTAACGATAAAAGATCAAAGATAACGCACTAAAAAGTTTGGAAACGAAGTAGTTGGTCTTGAGAAACGAAGATGGCGTTCTTATCAACAAGATATTAAAATTTATTATGGTCGAATTTCGACCAATAGGCGACCACTATGAAATGATTTGTATGAAATTCAAAAATTGAAGCAAAGTTGGCAGGAATAAGTCAGTGGTTTCAATGCAGGAAACCTTTTGGATACCCAGCTAGTTATAGCTTACTACACTGATTTAATAATTATTTCACCTGAATTTCTTACAATTAGATGGAATCATCGCATCCCATCGTTGACAAACTTCTCAGCTCAACTATCATTCCTAGCCACTGGTTGAAAAACGCTTGTAATGTCTATCATCTCGTTTACATTTCATTTTATTAAAATAACCTATTCTCCTTCCCCAAAAGGTACTGGCTGTGAAGATATATACGTATGAAAGCGATTTTCAAGTTTTTCACTTAGAATAAAATAACTCTTTATTGTGTACCAAAATACATAAAAAATGAACACACTTAAAGGAACTTAAAAACTAAGTGATACATAAAGGCGGCCTTATCGCCAAAACAGCGATCTCTTCCAGACAACCTTATGTTGAGGAGGACTCAGCTTGATATTAAGCGATTAAATTTTATTAACACTGATAGATTTCTTTATATGTAGCTTCTAATCTATATGTGAGATGTAACAGCTATAAGTCAGAAATGTATTTATCAGCAATACCAAGTTTAATTAGAAGATATTAGATATTGAGTAAAACTGTTAACGAAATAGTAAAGCGAGAGGTTATTGCGTACCAGTTGTATACCACTTCGATTTAAGCTAATGAAGTTTTTATCTTGATGGCTATTCCAGCATTTACTCGTAGGATTACTCGAACTATTGTATTCTGATACCTGTCTAGAAAATTAAACCATGCTTTATCTTAAGTTCTTACATATAACACGTGTTTTTCCCGAGATGCTTCGAAGAATATAGCCTTAAGAGCTTGCCTACCAAGCTGGTTGTAAAAGCACTTATATTTTTGCATTTGTTACAGACGCTTTTTTTATTAATAGACAGTAAATTATACAACAGCTCGCCCATTAAATAGGTAAGTTTAAAAAAGTAACTTTATCTATGTAATAGAGGGATGGTTGCAATAGCTAACTCTTTGTAGCTGTATAATCTGGAAAAGGATCGAAGTCTGAGACAAATCGAGTGCTATATTTCATTTCAATCAGTTTAGCTACGGATTTTGCCGGTTTAATTATGATGGCCAATGAGAGCCGAGAGGCACACACACACACACACACACACACACACACACACACACACACACACACACGCACACACACACACACACAGCAGTAGTTCTCGGCGATGGAGACCTTTTCCGCACGACGCCTAACGCCGGGAGACGAGTCAGAATCCTTCCAAAGAAGCCCACCAGTAATCAGAACGCAGCACCAAGTCGAGTTTCATTCTCCCGAGAGACAGCCCTTGGTTCTAGCGTTGGGTGTAGTCAAGTCCGCTTAAATAATTATGTCTCGGGCTAAGCACTCTGCCCGCCTACAAAGACCGGCGAAGTTGTAAAAACCGCGATGTAAGCAACCCGTTAGCCATTCAAAAAGAACAAGTCACATTTTTGGAGAGAAAAGAGAAACTACTGAGTTCATTTCTTTTCTATTTAAAAAAATCTCGATTGATTAGTCACCAATTACTCGATGTGTCGAACAATAATTTATTGCAAAAATATACAAACAATATTTCAAGTGAATACAACGATAAACGACTTTTCGAATTGTGAAATAATCAGTGAGAAAGTTTGTCGAATAGAAATCTTCTAGAGCAATAATGATATGCAAGAAGTTGGCACGCGATGTTCAGTATCCGCGATATGCTTCGATTTTGACAGCAAAATTAATAGCGAATATTTAGTTATCGACAGTATAATCGATTTCCTTTTAGATGATCATTTTTGTCGTCTCATTGGTCGATAAGATTATAATGGAATGCAAACAAGCGAAAACGTAAAAAACACACCACTTATCAAAATAGCAATGACACAAAAAAAGAAACAACAAAATTTATACATTATTTTACTCGTGGTGCGAGGAAAAAGAGTGAGATGGATTCATATTTTGTTTTTTAAGAAATTAGCTGACCCAACAGTCTTCGACGTATCTTACCTATGCATATTGAATTATTAAATTTTCTAATGTTATGCTACATTTTTTACAAAAATCTTCTTCTGGTAGTAATTAATACAACAAAAAAAAATTAGCGGGCTTTTTTTTATATGATATTGGAAGGCAAACAAGCAGACGGATTTCCTGATGTTAGAAATTCACGCCACCTAGAGACACTAAAGGTGGTAATAGTGCGTTGCCAACCTGAGGCCGGGATGTTAGGCCTCGAGCAAAAGTAAGTTTACCGGCTACCTTACACTCCGAACCGGAACACGTAATGACATTATGGCGGCAGGAATAGGTAAGGCGGTGGTACCAATCCGGGCGAGACGCTGCTAAACTGCTAAACTCTACCACCTAGTCAGATGTCACGGTGTTAGTGACAGTGAGCCTATGCTCGCCTTTTACGAGCTGCCTGGCAAGGAAGGCAGATGGTCTATTCTACAAAGGAGCCCGGACCATCACGGGACTTGTTCTATTCGTTGCGATAACCAAATAAATAGAGATTAATTTTTATACTTGAAGATTGAATGATTAAACTTTTATCATATTACTTAATTAAGCCAATGGATTTCACTATTTACATCTTTATCACGGTTGTAATAACTCCTGAGAAAACTTGAATGTGTACCGTTATTTGAAGATGACATTTAAATTTTAAAACATTGACCCTATTCAGTCCAAAAAACAAATATCTTCATGCCTGTATCCCCTTAAATGATACAGAGGACCCACGACTAGCCTAAGACACCAAGTCCAACAATGTGATAAGTGACAAGCTTATCGAAAACCGGATACATATCCATACTGAGGAAACTTATTTATTTTAAGAAAATTGGAAAAAAACACATTTTAAATTTTTTCAGGAACTCAAGAAGTCAAGTCCGACGCCGAACCGCTAGACCACAGAGACGCTAGGTTTCTCAATTTAATTATTTATTTTTCAATAAAATGACGTCCAGACATTTAAGCATGTAATAACAAGCATACACAATAAACACTCTTAAGCATTTCACACACGGCAGCTATAATGTAAAAATATACATTACAGTACGATACATCTCATTACATCTTTCTATAGAAATCGTCAGGAGACCACACACGACAGCTATAATGTACATTTTTACATCTTCGTATCTAAAGTTGCAGAACGATATCAAAGTATACATTTACATTCCGATACATCTCTATACATCTTAATACATCTCAATACATTTCCTTACGAACAGAATGTTCAAAAAATTGCTGTTACAGACCGAGACACCACATAAAGGGTTTCGTTAGCGTTCCATCTCCAAGAGAGTAGGATAGAACCCATTTTCTGGTGTTTGTCCGGTGTACGGTGTAGTTACAAACCAAACTTGTACAAACAGGATGTCTGTTCCCTTCCATTTTTCAATTTTATGTTTTTGGCACATGTGGCAATACGTACATCAAAGTCACAATCCGAATCATATTCTGGTGAACTAGTAAATCTAATTGTAAGTAACTAGACGGGTCCATGTAAATATAATATAAAAATAAGAACAGCCTGTATAACAGAGCAATGTCTAAAAAGTGCGTCAATCGGGAAGTATGCTAATGAAATGAAGGGAAAGATACATCACAATACCTGCTGTGTGTGTGATACATTGATGTAATGTAAAGCTGTACATCCCGGGATGTAATGTACATTAATGTACATTATAGCTGAAGTGTGTGAAGGCCTTTACAAGCAAGCGTTCGTATTTTAATTGTCGCTCTAAGAACTTCAATATATATTACCCAGGTTGTGAGCTATTCCCCGCTTTGAGTAATTTCGAAGTAAATTTAATGTTTTCTCATACATGCGTAAAGACATACCATAAATATACACGACGTAAACGCTCCATCAAACCTTTGAATCACAGCTTTCCGTTGTACTTACGGATAATATAATTGCATTATTGTCTCTACGTATCTATAATACAACAAAACTATTAAAGAGTGAAATATGTACATTGAAGATATTTAAAAGACAGTTGCAGGAGAAAAAAGAGTGTAGGACACATTTATAGCAATTCCCCGTGTTGGTCCGGGCTCCTATGCATAAACCATCTACCTTCCTGCCAGGCAGCTTATAAAAGGCGACCATAAGCTTACATTCTAACACCGTGACATCTGACTTAGTGGTAGGTATTCGCAGTGACTAACGAACTGAGTAACGTCATAGTTCACGTGCTGTTTACGTGTGTCCAGTTCTGAGGATAAGGTAGCCGGTAAATTTAATTATGATCAAGACATCCCGGCCTCAGGTTGGCAACGCACCATTATCACCTTTGATGTCTCTAAGCGGCGTGAATTACTTACCATCAAGAAGTTCCTAGCAAATTTTATTAAGCTCTTGCATCATTGCATATGTGCTATCGCGGGCCTTGAACGGTTGAGACCGAATAGAGAAATTCCGTAACGAGAATAACCTACCACCCCCCCACTCCGATGATACTTTTTAGTTTTGCCATCTATCGATGAATAGCAGAACTTTTAATGACTTTTTGATCACGCTTGTCTTTTTAGTTCCGCAACTCGCCTCTAGGTGGCATTGGTTGCATCTTCGTTACTACGTATGCGTAATTCCCCCTTACGCCCCGCAATCTGGTGACTGCCTGCTTATGCAACAGCTTTACCGCGGCAGTCTCCGAGTGTCACACGTATTTTTTTTTGTCTATTTGTCATCATTGTATGACCGCGATTCACCTCGAACCTATTTAACCGATCGTATGGATTTGCCGTATGGGTGATTCCGAAAAGGTAAAAGTCACAATGTATATTGGGCTACAATTCATTAATGCGTAGTAAGATTTAACTTATTCTGTTTTTTTTGTAGTATGTGCTTTATAGATTGTCACGTATTTTTTTCCAAGTCATAAGTTTTCTAGTTTAGAAATTACAAACATAACAATACTCACTGTGAAGTGACCAAATAATTTGAAATCCGGAATGTAAAGAAATATTAAGAGCGTACAAGTCCTCTTACATATACTTACATATCTACACGCCAAGTACCTCTCAAAGGTAGGCAGACAGTATCGAGTGACATGAAAACGAAGTTCGCCGAGTCGGCTAGTTTTTTTATGTAATTTGAAAGCAAACAAGCAGACGGGTTTCCTGATGGTAAGAAATTCAGGCCGCCTCTAGGCTAATTAAGGCTCGCTTGGATTTGTACAACCGTATTCGTACCGCCGTAACATCAGTGCTCGCCACTCTCACTGAAACTTAAAACAATAGGCTCCGATTGGCACTTCAACATCACAAACAGGAGATTTGTCTGTATGTTTCCCTTTCAATTACATAGGAACGTTCATCATAAAAATAATCTTAAATGCAGATTTATTAAGAACGAAGTCGAGGCAGCTATTAACTAATAAAATGACAGTTTTAAATTAACAATAAGTATCATTATGGAGACGTTGAGGTCAGGTGCAAACCTGCCTTATAAATCATACTTATACGTAATACCAGCTCAAGATGAAGATATCATCAAGATAAAGTGAAAACGATGGTATTTTGATTGGAAATCATTAATTTGGTTTATAAGCTTTGTTGAACTTTCACTTATAAATACCATTTGGAAGCTGTGCTTTAAAGCTCTGGAAATTCACATATGAAAGAAGTCTTAGTCTGGGTCTGCTAAGTAGATAAGACCAACTATCTCTCTGCCTGGCAGTGGAGGCTAACATTGGTTAATTAGGTCATAACCAATAAGACTGCTGGTCAGAGCTCTCTACAGAGCAACTTGTCCGGGTAAGGAACTAATGCCTTACCTATTCCTGCTGCCATAATAACACCATGTGTCGATTAGAAAAGTGGTTAAGCCCATACTCGTGCACAATAAGCCTAAGCACTCGGTCAGTGACTTAACTAAACCAGACTCTATTACTTATCTAACCCTTAAGTTATGGATGGAGTATGGACGCCATCAAAAGAAAAGATGGTCGCAATTTTTTAGGAATTGAATTTCATGTCCACATTGAGTAAAATTGGTTAATTGTGATGGCATTTGTACAGTTTTGTTCAGTTCAAGTACAAAATATAAAATATTGATGAAGAAATTAGTGTATCGTGTGTTTGCTTTTTATTAAAAAGCTACCTCAATGACCTTGAGTAGGCTACCGCTTTCCATAAAAATCCTGAGATAATGACATTACTTTCACACACAAAAACTTAAATTTTACTAATGGCAGATGCTAAATCCTATGCCAACACCTTAAAAAATTTTAATAGTACTTCTATAATAAAAAATATCGAATACTTAGAAAAACTCCGTCATCACCAGTTTTGGAGTGAGTGAGAGCGAGTGATATTGACTGAATTTTATACAATTTCATTCAGTAAAAGTGCACAAATGAAATTATCATGAAGAAATTAGTGTGTCGTGTGTTTCCTCCTTACTAAAAATCTCACTAAATGACCTTGAGTAGGTTACCGCTTTACCCAAAACCCTGACGACTTATGATTGATTGAATAACTCAAACCCGATTTGGTTATAAAACGCAACCTTTACTACTGGCAAATGCTAAAGCTCAAGCCAAAACCTAAAAAAGTTTTAAAGTTTTATTAGAACTTCGTAACAGAAAAACTACTACGTTGATAAGTGAAACTCGATCATCAAACACATCTCCCGGTTTTGCGATCGCGGGTAATAAGCGCTTATAATAGAAATACAGTTGTTCTCTGATTACTGTGTATTTTCTACTAGTGCGTCATTACGGTAATAGCGAGCGGCACGCGTCGTACGAAATGATTCCTGGTGCTAAACTACATCATTTCAACTCTCCACTTAGCTTAACTTTCGTCTAATTTTGATGCTAAAAGGTTTTTTAAAAACTGTATGTTTCAGTCCATTTTTTGAAGTTATACTTCTTTTGGCGCGTTAGGAAAAAATAATGAGAGTAAATTTTTACGATGCGCGCTAACACCGTCACGAAAAACCGACATGATGAAGTTAACTATGAAGTTAGCCATAGATAACATTTTAGTTTTTAAAAAGATTTTTATCTTATAACGCCGAAGAAGTATAACTTCTAACGCGTGTACATAAGTACACAGACACTTTTTTTTATAATAATGGATGGCAAACTAGCAGACGGATTTCCTAATGGTAAGAAATTCACACCAAAGAGGGTAATGGTGCGTTAGGCCTCGAGCAAAAGTAAGTTTACCGGTTACCTAGGCCTCCGAACCGGAACACGTCAACGTTATGGCGGCAGGAATAGGTAAGGCGGTGGAACCAATCTGGGCGAATCGCTGCGAAACTCTACTACCTAGTAGGTTGTCACGGTGCTAGTGACGTTAAGCCTATGCTTGCCTTTTACGAGCTGCCTGGCAGGAAGGCAGACGGTCTTTTCTGCGAAGAAGCCTGAACCAACACGAGGGGGGGGGGATTTCAAATTTTTAGTTAATTTTTTAAGTATCATGTTAGGATGTTAAAGAAAGTGGTTTAGTTTTACAATTTAAAAATAAAACTTTAAGCCCATATCCCCGAAGAGTCTAACTAACGATTGTCGGCTTCCCTTTCATTTGATTTTTTTATGTGAAACAGTAACAAATAAGGACAAGGATCTCCAGATGGTAAGATGGTCAGTGGCCTATAGACACCATAGATATTACAGTTGCGCTGGTGTCTTACGGCCAGGATGTTTGGCTTATGCATGTCTACCGGCTCCCCTACCCTCAGGACCGGAACACGACGAAACCATTATGGCGGCAATAATATGGATCTTTACCCGCTTTAAAATTGCTGCACAGAACTCTACCACCAGTGGCCTTGTTAGTGATGACCTATATTTTAACCAGTGTTCGCTTCTTACGAGCTGACAGGTAGAGAGGAAGATAGTCTAATCTACTCAAGACGGGCTCTTGACGGGACCATTACGAAGAGTTGTATTATCCAGTAAACAGTTATAACTACGTAGAACTGTAGCAGGTGCACACTCCATTACCTAGGATTTGCAAAACAGTCAATGAATATTGCAGTTATTTGACTCACCTAACAAGTTTCGAAAAATTTTTTGAAGACTTCAAATAGACTAGTTTCTTTTTTCTTGTTATACAGTTTACTTTTTCTTTTTCACATTTGCTTATCTAATAGGTATCTATCCTCATTTAGTTTGTTTCTCTTTGCCTTTTTCACAATTATTTTAACACATTCTATCGATTTTAATGCATAAGGTGTTAACCTTTAATTGTTTGATACAATTATCTCTTAAGTTAAGTGTTTAACCTGTAAAATGTTTTTTAAATTGTATGCAAACGTTGGTAAACCTAATAAATAAAATAAAATAAAATAAAGACTGTCGTGACCAGTTTGGCGCAACATTTATATAAAAAATTGAAGTATTAATTTTGCTATGTTTTTTATTCACCTAAACTATATATCACTAGTTGCCTTTAATGTTATTGCCTTTATACTTACTTTCAAATTAAATGGGTTATACCTTTTCACCATATTATTTAACAGACTCTGTTACTTGTCTGTCAAGTGTCTTGTGTCACTTAAGCCAAACTTCATACAAAATTCGGGTTTGCTATATATCTATGGAAGATCCGCCTTTTATTACGTACTTTTTATATACTTATACTTTAGTCGTGACTATGATGTGCGCTCACCCTAAACATATAACATAACCCGCACCCGAGACCTAGTATTTGTATTTGACATTTATGCAAAGTGTCACGCGATGAAATCACCAATTTGTACCTACCATTTGTCAATTCACAGAATTTGTAGATAAAGTACACACTTTCACCTTTCCATTCATGTTAAATCATAATAATGTATTAGTGAATAAGCCTGTTCAGACAACCGTCGCAGCCATGATACTCACAAAGATACCGCATTTTTACACATCACGACTACTGCACGACACGATTGATAAACCTACATAAAATGCTATATGACAAAGGTTGTGACTAGTGTTACAATCAATAATATGCCTTGTAAAAAGTGATAATTATCTTAATGTAGTTTATATTTAACTAAATATTATATTTGATGAGTTAAGATAATAAGCAAGCAAGCGTGGCCTATAGACAACATAAATGTTATAGGTGCGTGACTGTCCTAATAAAGGCGTGTCAGATTTAATGTGCAAGTGTCTACTCTACTTCCCGGATTCCAGCATGACAGTACCAAACACTATAATTATGTCGGCATCGTGAGAAATAGGTTAGGCGGATCCCTACGCGAGCCAATTGCTGCATAGCATTTTACCATCAGTGGTATTTATTGTAATGATTCGTTAATTGACTCTATGTCTCTCTCTCTCTCTTACGAGCTTATAGGCAGAAAAGCAGGTGGAAGAAATTATTAGTATTATTTACTTATTTTTAATGAACCCTTACATATTTCACTAGATTTTCTTCTAGTGTAGCTGTCTTGTACCGTGACTTATAAGTATAAGAGAAAATCACGTATTTAATAAAAAATATTGGAAAATTAGCATTACCGTATTCAATGCTCAACTCGTGTAGATATTAAATAAGTACAATGTTGTTTTACACATCATGACATGTGTACGATACGATTCATAATACATATTTATAGTAAAATTAGTACATACATAATCAGTATTAATTCGTAGTTCAATATTGATTTAGAAGGAGGCTTGCGTTGGACAACGAACCGATAACGACAGCCCACACAAACAATACATCAAACATTGCATTACACCTTCAACGCGAACATTTCTCCTGACAATAACTAACACAACAAAAAAAATTAGCAAAATTGGTGCATCCGTTCAGGCGTATCGCATCATGCGAAATGGGGATTCATTTTTATATACACAGGACCTTTACCATGACTTGATAAGGATTACGTTCGGTAAGTTACGTGTCGAAATCTATTACAGTTTTGGTCTAAAAATGAGTTTCTCTTAGTTACCAATAGAGGCACTGTTCAAAGTTTTCATACAAATAATTTACAGAGACGGAGAGTATAGTAAACTCGACAAGCCGAAACTCGTGGTAAGGGCCCAGATTTATTTATCGTGTAGTAAAATTTTACTACTAATAGAATGCGACACGCCTTCTAGAAAATAGCCCATAATGATTATATCGTGCGTACCATTCATAGTTTCCGTTTCCCATCACTTTCGGCGACGCGCAGGTGTAAGCCGTAGAGGTCGTTGGCTATTACAGTTATACGATCCGTAACCCGTGCTGTGTAAATATGTCAATAAAGGTTTGCATTGGGTTGGAAACGAGCCATAAAATGGTTTTTATATTGACTTATTTGTCAAGATAGTTTATACAATGTTTATTTCTGAAATGTGTAATATCGTATACGGTAATAAAAACTGAATTTTAATTAATATTGCCAATAATATAATATTTTTATTCAAAATAGTTATAGAAAACACTGATATCATATATATGAACAATATAATATATAATATGATGAATATCTTGGTTAGGATTGTGAGGTCTGGTCTATACCCCGTAAGGGATATATGAAGATATGTGAGTATGTATGAATATACGAAATTGAGAACTAACAAAATTGTAGTTTTACAACGGCTTAAACATATAAATACCTATCGCCTTATCTTTTTTCATAATATTAAGCAGACGGATTTCCTGTTGGTAAAAATTCATGCCGCCGACACCAAGGCCGGTTTGTTAGGCCTCGAGCAAAAGTAAGTTTACCGGATACCTTATCCTCCGAACCGAAACACGCCAACGGCAAACAATGTCATTATTGTGGCAGGAATAGGTAAGGCGGCAAACCTGGCAATGCGCTTCGAAACTTTTTTTCAATTTCAAATTCAAAATAACTTTTATTACGTAGATCTATACAAAGATTCTTGTAACGCGTCTATATAATTCTAAAAACTACCACCGGATCGGAACGCGGTCACTCACTGAGAAGATCCGGTAAAAGAAACTCAGCGGGCTTGTCTTTTTTCTTATAAACCTAATTTACAAGAGTTTATTACATTTACAAATAATTTGCAGAGATTGGCATCAGGAGCAATTAATCCCAAGCATTTCTGTCTTCTAAATATTCTGAAATCTTATAATAACCCTTACCGTACAACTTTATCTTAATACATTTTTTAAATTTATTATTATAAATAATTAAATGGTAAGTCTTAAATATGCTCGGGAAGTTTATTGTAAAAACGTATACATTGGCCCATGAAAGAATAACTGATTCTGTGGAGACGAGACTTATGCACAACAAGATTGTTTTTATTCCTTGTGTTTACAGCATGTACATCACATTTTTTCTTAAACAAATTTATATTTTTATAGACATATATCAAGTTTTCAAAAATATATTGAGAAGAACTCTGCTACCTAGTCAGATGTCATGGTGTTATTGATGGTAAGCCTATGCTCACGTTTTTCGAGGTGCCTGGCAGGAAGGCAGATGGTCTATTCTGTAAAAAGGCTTGACCAACATGGGTGAATCTATTCCTAGTCGTAAAATGTAGCCATTGTCGTGTTACGTCATTCATGTTGTAGCATGTATGTAGCTACTAACAGATTTTATAGAAACAATAAGTATTGTTTTTTACGTTTTCCTTTATAGTTTAGAGTTTTTTTCTTTATAAAAATATTCTCCTGACTATGACTAACATAACAAAAAATTAAATACAAATTAACAAATATGGTCCCATCGTTCAGGCATGATGCGATAACCACAGAAAAAGGAGATTCATTTTTATACGAATATCTTATACATAAAATTCCCGTGTTACAATGTTCATTCCCTTTCTCCTCCATAACGGCTTGACCAATTCTCATGAAATTTTGTGAGCGCATTAAGTAGGTCTGAGAATCGGCCAACATCTATTTTTTATACCCCTAAGTGACAAGGGTGATACCCCTTTTTTTACTAAAATTTCATTGAATAAAGTTGCAGAACAACGTCTGCCGGGTTAGCTAGGAGATATTGTTAAAGACTCAGAAAATGAAACATATTTATGATCTAAAACATATATTTAACTCACATTATCACAACTCAACATTTTAGGGTTACCTTCGCACACTTAATTAGATACTGACTTACACATTACACAAATATTTGATCTATAAGGCCCTTCCTGCTCCATGATCCGGCACGTAATGGCTGCCTCCGATATGGATCACTTATATTTACAGGTATCAACTCGGAGCTAGGGCGGTGTTGCCACGTTTAGGTAGCCATAGATAATTAATGTTTCTAACAATATATAGATATATCAAATCTAAGCGTAGAAAACACAGACAGATACGAGTAACGAATGTGTTTTTTTAATATCTATAGAGTAGAGAAGTGTGAAAAAGACTTGTACATAAAAGACGGATGTGGACTCGCTTAAGGCTATCATTATCTTTACAAAAAAATTTTACTGGATGTGTCACTGATGCGTCATTCGTAAAATATTCCGTTTCTTTCTTTGCAGTTCTGTTGCTATGAAGAACTCAAACCATGCTTGTGTGAAATAGAAAGTATTATCTTTTGGACAAATTGATTGTGGGAGTTAATAGGTTTATAATAAAAAGTAAATAAGTATTTTTATGCTTGTACCCCCTAATAGGAAGGTGACGATAAAACCATGGTATCGCTAGACAAAGTAGGTAGTCGGTAGGTGGTAAGCCTATGATTGCCAACTGTGCACTTATACAATCCCGGGGTTCGTCGTTTTTATTACAAAACTAACTGTCCCGGCGAACTTCGTTCCACCCGTTCTGTTTATATGGGAAAACTTAAAATATATTTGATATTTTCCATCGTCGGCGCTTGATCAAACTTCCAAATATTCATATTTTTAAATAAAGAAACACTTGTACTGTTTTACGTGTTTATACTGTATTTAAGTTTTAGCCCTGATGATGCTGTATAAGCGAAACCGGTAGGCTATTTACAAAATAATAAATTATAAGTGATACGTAAAACAGTAAAAGTGTCTCTTTATTTAAATATGAAAACTTAAAATGTTGTTTTTTCCTAGTTTCCTCACATTTTTTCCTTTTGTCTTATCTTTTCCTAAACTTCCACAAATAATTCAAGATCAAACTTACCAAAATCAGTCCACCTGTTCCCGAGTTTTAGCGAGACTAACGAACAGCAATCGATTTTTATTTAAAAGAGAGAAGAAAATTGAAGAAACATATTTCGAATCGAAAACTGAGATCTCATATAACAAATACCAGCACCCAACCTCCAAGCCACAAAGGCAATAAGGTTACAAATAAATTATTTACTCATGTTATCGGTGTCGTACGATAATCATAAATAGAAATAATGAATACATTTGTTATGCACCAAAATTTACAAAATAATAAACTCTTTCACTTGTAATATTTTACTTAATTGCACAAAGGCGGTCTTATCGCCTTAGAGCGATCTCTGTCAGACAACAGAAAGTAGATGTTCATCACAAAATGGCCGCCCCCGTAGGAAATCGAACCTGGGTGTCGCAGTTTATCGTTGTTGCAGTAGTAATAGGCGCGTCGACAAACGAGGACTATGTTTTAAAATTATTTATTCATCGAACACTTGATATAGTTCGCAAGTATTTAGTTGTAATATTTCACTATAATTTAGTGAAAAGATAGGAAAGATACCTATTTAGTTTCTACAGTTAAATTATAATTATTATCATACGTCTATCTAAATATAAATAAATCTCCATTTCGCGTGGTCATCGTATCACGCGTAAATGGAAGGACCAGTTTTGCAAATTCTTAAATTCTATTTTGTGTTAATTATGGTCAGGAGAAGGTTATTATAAAAATAAAAACCGGAAAATTTTTAGAGAAAATGAGAAAAATCGTACTTTAGTCACCAACTGTTATTAATTACTGTTAATGTCATTCGCCGCTAATGTATAATTAAATCATAATAAAATGTGATTGTCGTTTAACTTAAATCATTTTTTTAAAGTTCTTAATTTTTGTAAATTTTAATTTTAATGTTTTTCTCTCAAGTTGAATTTAATTTTTTTTAAAAACTTTTTTTAAATAATAGACTTTAATATCTTGTTGATAAGAACGCCATCTTCATTTCTCAAGACTAACTACTTTGTTTCCAAACTTTTAGTGCGACATCTGTGATCTTTTATCGTTATCATCAATATATTTGTTTGTGTGTTTCGAATACATGGTAGTGTGGGTAACGTTTTATTTATTGATTTAATGAACTTTATAAGCATTATTATTGAAAAACATTAGAGTTTGGCACTTCTCCTACACATAAACTATAAGTATGCCAAATTTTATGTTCCTGCGTCCGCGCAATTTTCGTAAAAAGAGGTTATGAGTTTAGGCATCACGTATTAATATAAAGATTAATGATAAGTAAACTTCAAAGGTCACGTTGTACTTTGAGACTTACAGAACTTTACAACAAGTTTAAACAACAGAACACATATGAAATAGTATGGAAACTAAGCCCAGTTGATAAAATACTTACCTACACTCCATTAACACAATAGGGTTGTCATGTTATTATTTTATCTATCGAATTGCAATAAGTACGTGGTTTACAAATAAAATAAATAGGTAACCTTATGGCGTCGGTTAATTTCAACGAAAGACGAATAAGCTGGTGAAATTTAAAAAAAATCGCAGAAACAAATAACTAAGTGACACTTGTCTTGAGCACCGCGAAAACAGCTTAGGATCTCGTTGATGTACATGTTTGTGTGAGTTTCGAACGTTTATAGATAGTCGTCGTTTTCATATTATTTCATATTTATTTGTGTTTTAACAGAATAGTACCAAAAATTTCTAATGGCAATTGAGTTTTTGTTTAGCCTTGCCAATTATTTACCAGTTTTTCTGTATTTCTGAACGAAAATGTGTAAGAATTTATCTGAATTCAAAAAGGAGACATAGAGATTTTATTCGTTTTTCCAACATTGAAGCCACCTAGCATGGTGGCATTGAACTCGCTTTGAAAATCAGCAAAAACTATTTATTACTTCGTCAGTCGAAGTTTTTGTAATATTTTATTCAAATTAAGTCATTTAGACTGGTTTCATGAAGTCAATATTGGTAAACATTTAACAGTAGATCACTTAATTTGACGTACCTAACATACTTTTTATTTTTTCAGATTTCACGTTTAGTTTTTCACGTAAAAACTCTGCTTTTCTGCTCTAACATCTCGCCTTTTCTTTCTTTTCAGCAGTTCTTGTGAATCTTTAATAAGTAGTACTTACATTCGTTGCACTTGTCTTACGTTACACATACTTCCCATATTTATATATATATTTATGTATATTTTATGATATTGGAAGGCAAACAAGCAGACGGATTTCCTGATGTTTAGAAATTCACGCCGCCTAGAGACACCAAAGGTGGTAATGATGCGTTACCAACCTGAGGCCGGGATGTTAGGCCTCGAGCAAAAGTAAGTTTACCGGCTACCTTACCCTCCGAACCGAAACACGTCATGACGTTATGGCGGCAGAAATAGGTAAGGCGGTGGTACCAATCCGGGCGAGTCACTGCTAAACTCTACCACCTAGTCAGATGTCACGGTATTAGTGATGGTGAGCCTATGCTCGCCTTTTACGAACTGCTGGCAAGGACGGCAGATGATCTATTTTACAAAGGAGCCCGGACCAACACGGGGAAACAACAATTTACAATAATAACAATTTACCTGCCAATAAGAAGCTGTTACTTAGAAATAACGGACACTTATTTAGTTGTGAATAATTGAGCCATAACTTTCCTTTCGATGATTCAAGCGCCTTCGAAAAATGAACAAATCCACCTGCCAGTTTGTAAGATACTCGAAAATGCTTTAAATCTTTAAACTCGTGACTATACTGATCTACTGCTTAATCGGAGCTTCGTCAAACGAGCCTTTTCTTACGATCAGATAAATTATAGACAACCCTTCATGCCACTTTTGTACTCCATTGTATCACGAGAACATAAAGGTACGTCCTCATAATGACAGTCTAGCAATCAGTCGTATTTTTCCCATATTAAAAAGAGAGGAATTTACATTTAATATTTATTTTTAACGCCCAACAGAATCCCTATTTTTATGTCATTTGTTTGACGTATATATGTGTGATTGTGCCTGTAGCATCATAACTCCAAAACGGATGGACCTATTTCATATTTTATTGTTTGAAAACTCTTGTAATCGAGATGGCTATTAGCTAAATTACGAATAGATTTTAATAGGAGTTATTGAACATTTTTAGTTTCACTACGATTTGATTAAGTACTTTGTTTTTACGTGTATAAGCTTAAACTGACCATTTTAAAGATTAATGGCATTTGTGAGCCCATAAAAATATTTTCAATTACTTAAATGAAGTATAGAATTTAAAACATTCAGTTCTTTATTCGCGTTATATTCATTATTATTATTATTATTTATTCTCTATTCGACAATTTAAACACAAACATTCTGTATCTTACAGAACAAAAACATTACAAAAAATGTACAAATGGCGGTCTTATCGCTCAAAGCAATCTCTACCAGACAACCAGCAAAGACATGAAATTGAATAATTACAAAATAAAATCAAAGGTAAGAACACAACAACTTGGTACGTAACAAAACTAAAGAGAAAAAAAGTAAAAGTTATCAGAAATGTTGAATATACAAGGATATATTTAAAAAAAACTACTAGTTTAAAAAAAATAATTCGTACCACTTTATATATCTGTACACATTTGAATCGTTGGAATCGGAAAATTAGGAAAAAGCGAACCATCGACATTAAAAAAGAATTAAATAAAAAAAAAATTAAAGAATTAAATAAATTATTAAAATTTATAGATCTAAATCATAAATAGAAAAAAAATGTGCTAAGAAAATGTTACGTGTTTCAGACTATTCAACCAAGTGTAGACTAACCCTAAGGATAATAGATAAACAAAGCGTAGATTCATTGTCTGAAATCAGTATTCTGCGATAGACATTTTCGTATTTTCTAAATCAAATAGCGAGGAATTTCTTAATTGTAAATACAAATATGGAAAACCTTTGAATCCATTTATTACCCAGCTGCAACTTACGGTGTGTTTTACACGCATCTTTGTATATGTGTTAGTACTTATGCAAGATACTTCTAGCTATTAATATAATACGATCGCATTGTGTAAAATATGTCGCTGTCCTGATATCCTGAAGAGAGAATATAGAATAACACTTGTATCGAAGTTGGGATCTCAAGAAGTTAAGTCCTACGCCGAACAGCTAGATCACAGAGGCGATCTAATACATAGAAATGCTTGAGTAGATTCTGGAATAAATTTGAAAAACATCCACACCCTGAAATATAGATATTACTGATATCACTGATATCGCACAAATGGCGTACGACCTAACTTCTTGAGGTCCCGAGTTCGATACCAGGGTCGGACAACAAAAAAAAATCAGAAAATAAATGTTTTCTATTTTCTAATAAAATTAACGTTGCCCGGGAATGGATATATTCCGGATTGGCATAAGGCTTGCTACCTATCACATTGTGGTACTTAGTGTCTTCGGCTAGTCAGGATCACCCTTTTCGTGCTTCTCTGCCTATCTCTTCGGGTATGGGGGCGTGGAGATACTTACTTACATTTACTGACTTTATAGATTAGTATATTTGACTATCACCCATAATACTGATTCTGATTCTGATGTAATTTGTTTTGTGACAGTTATTAAATAACAAGTACAAGAATAAATTTTATTCTTTTACTAATTTACAACTAAATGGAAGTAAACCATTTAAAACAAATAAGTTTCCAAATATATTAAAGTAAATAAATATTATATAGCGTTGTGCAACTTGCCCGAGAAGAGATCCAATCGCCTTATCTATTACCACAATAATGACAGTGTTTGGTACGGTTGTGTTCCAGTTCGGAGGCTTAAGTAGTTGGTAGTAGTGTTATCCCTAAAGAAGGCTTATCTATTCGACGTGTATAAGCTACGTGAAATTGTTTCCTAGTGGATAAGACTATTACACAAACAAAATATAATCACGCCCGTATACTTAAAGAAATATGCAGAGGTACCATGTCACCCACGACTTACCGACAACATTAAGTCCTACGTCGTAATCCTATCACCAACCCGGCACATATCCATTTCCAGTCAACGTACATTTTATAAAAAAAATGTTTTAATAGAAACACTATTAGAACATTTTTTTTTCTTTTTGTTGTCCGACCCGGGGATCAACCTGGGACCTCATGATCGGACCGCTAGACCATAGACGCGATTATATCCCATAAAAATACATACATATACATATACATATATCTTCACGCCAAGTCCCTTAAATGGTAGGCAGAGAGTATCGAGTGCCAGACCTCACGATCCTGACAAACCTGTCTGGCTTCCTTCACATTCATTACCCTTTTCATACAAACACGCCGGTTTCGGAGACTCTTTAAACCACCCTCGGATAATATCCGAGTGATCTGATCGTGAAATGTCGACCATGCCTCTCCCCGGGTACCTACATCCATCCACATTCGCATTGTATATCTGCTTTGTCATACTTTCATCTGTCATTCTTTCCACACTACCGAACCAGCGAAGCATGCCCTTTCTCGTTTTAACACCAACACTTTCTTTCAATCCCACTCTTTCTCGGATCTCACTGTTACAAATGCGGTCAGCGATTTTCCGTAGCGGTCTCGTTTCGACCGCATTTATCCTACTTTCATGCTCTTTCTGACATACCCAACTCTCGCTTTCATACAATAACGTTGGGATAAGCACAGAATTATGCAAAGCGAGTCTAGCTTTTTAACTCAAAACCTCGCTTTGAAATAGCTTACCCAACGCTCCATTCACACTATTCCCTGCACACACTCTCCTCTCTACATCCACGGTGTACCTTCCATTCGCTAAGATATACAATTTCATTCACTAGCTCCAATACTACATCATCATACCCATAAAAATAAGCACAAATATGATTAGTTCAACAAAACTTACTCGACGGAAACTACCAATTTAGGGCACGAACAACTGATTCGGATATGTTATTATAAACATAAAAAAGTTAAAAACGAAAACCGCAAGTAAAATAAAGCTATAAAGCTTTTTTCGTAAAAAAAACTCGCAAAAATTCTCGTCACATAACGTAATCAATCTTTAAACCGGTTCTGATTGTACTTAAAGTAACACAGTTACGTTTTTTCGGTACTCAATTAAAAAGCAAATACTGAACTGCCATGTATTTATTATTAAACTTCTGACTACAAAAAAGTTTAAACACTCGTTGAACACATGTTTTACTAAACTCTGTTTAAAATAGAATTATCAACCAATAACGTGCTGCCAAGTTATTTACGCGTCGCAAGTTATTGGTTGAATATCAATTTAAAGAGTGTCCAGTTAAACATTCTTCTAGTTTTTTGTAGTCTAGAGACTAACATCGTCATAATATATTAGCATAGTAAAATTTGAAGATTTTTGTATTACTTTTGTAGTTACAAAGAAAAAACATTTCACAGTCCTAAATTTGTTTTCAATGCTCGCTTACTAAAGCTCTGAGCATTGAACTAAAAATAATTATTAGACATGTCCTACAGACCCTTTTAGAAAGTAATAACTTAGCCCAATCAAATGTCTAGGTACATGTAGGACCAGTACCTATATTATAATATGTATCTTATCAAAAAAACTGTAACAAATAATTTAAGCAGAGTAAAACAGCAAGAAACCGACTATGATTTCAATAAATAAATTATCTACGTACAAAAAAAATTGTATTTCCCTTGATTTCTATTATCAGATAAATACTAAGTGCAATCCGACCAACTTATTCGTCGTTTCAAATACAAAAAAAATATAGGAGTCCACCATAATAATACTGTATAATAAATAGAATAAAAAATCGTTAAAACCGAGAAGAACGTTTTAATCATTTTTTATCAAAACTTAAAATATTCTGTGATTGTGGTCATGATGATTTTGATATGACTATTGCAGATAAATTTTGGTGAAGTTATAAAAACCGCCAGGTCAGCAACACGTTAATCACTTAAAAAAATAAACTTAATGTTATTAGGGCAATTTAAAAAAAAAAGTATTTAAAAACATGAAACGAAATGCCTAAACTTTTATAGAGCTTATAGTGTTTTTTTGGTAATATGTAGAGCAAGGTATAATTCCTATTGTTTTTGCTTAGTATCAACACGCACTTATTTAAAAGAACTCCGCAAAGAATCACTGTATGCCGCACCTACTTTTTCGGCTTCAAAACCTGTAGGCCTGATTCTGTTCAGCAAACTTTTTTGTCGAATCAAGCAAAAACCACGGACAGTCTGTAGTAAAATAAGTCTCCCATGCGAACAGCCCAGTTCGTTATACTAAAAAATATTCAACAAAAACCCAACTAATTTTCCACAGCCGCACTCGGTCTAACCACCTGATTCGGATATGTAATTATATGATTACCACTCATTTTCGTCTATTTATACCACTCCGGTCGTCCATTTTGTATTATGAATAATAAATTACTCTTTCTCCGGTTATGAACATCTGTCTTATAGCTATATTGGTTTCAAAAGCGTCCACAAATTGATGGTTTTGTCAAAAACTACTTTGTATGAAGACATGTCATACATTCGAAATTTTGTAGCGTATTATTTTGATTCTCAGCAAAATCATATTTAGTAAGTAAGGTTGATATTATTGCGGTAACAGGTAAAGTTGAATTTATGCCATAAATTCGTTTCATGATTAGCATAATATCATATTTCAGTAATGGTGTTGCTACACTTTAGTTGTATATAACTATGCAGCTGTAACAATAACACCAAATCTGTACAAATGTTTTAGTATAATTTTATAAATTATATGTTTTCAGTGAAATTTGACAAAAGTAAAATTACCTCTTCAAAAACATAACAAAATAAATGTGATAGATGTTGTTAGGTTTAAAGATATATTTAAAAAAAAATCTTATTAACACTAAAAACACTAAATGTTTAATTACTATTTTTATATACATTAATTTTTGAATTAAAAAAATAATGTTAATAACAATTTGTTATAAAATCATAATATCCTATAAAATTACGTTAAAGGCAATTTTACGCATTACTTTGTCCGCGATGAACTCTTAAGCTCCTACACCGACTTTAATCAAATTTGCACATTGTGAGCAGTTTGATCCAACTTGAAAGGTAGAATATCTTGCATCTCATTTTACAGCTGCCGTATTACTTTAATTTAACAAAAATCTTAGCCACAGCAGTGCAACACCTGCTAGTAAATAATAAAAAACGAGCTAAGGTTTGAATAGAAATTAATTAAATAATCAAAAAGCCATGAGCACTATGAGCCAAATATAGCAATAGCGAACAAAGCAATACACACAAAATGTTGCTGAAAAATTAGCCATATTTAAATCAACTTGTTGTAAGCGTTTCAGAAACAAAATTAAATATTTTTATGGTAACCTACGTCTACTTCAGTTGGTAAAAGTCTTCGGCACACGTTCACAGTGTGAGCTTTTTTGTAATACGTGAAAGAATGTAATAGGTTCTATTACAAGTGTGCTAGAGGTCTAAGCTATTTATGGTTTTAATTAAATATTTATTGATATGTTTTCTTATTATTATTTACTGATTGTTTATGTTACTCGCTAGGGATTATCCGTGGCGTCACTGTACAGCAAACATGGTGCCATAATCATTATTTCATTGTATGATTAATTGACATATAGTTTTTAAATTATGTTTATGGTGATTTAGATTTTTACAAAAAAAAAGTATCTTCACGCCTATATCCCCGAAGAGGTAAACAGAGGCACACCCACGACTAGTTGAAGACACTAAGTCCCACAATGCGATAGGTGGCAAGCCTATCGCCAACCGGGCACATATCTAATCCCGGGCAACATTTTTTTTTATTAGAAAATTGGAAAACTCAAATTTTCTTTTTGTTGTCCGACCCGGGATTCGAACCCGGGACCTCATGCAGTCAAGTCCAACACCTGAACCGCTAGACCACAGAGGCGAGAGATTTTTACAAACTCAACTTATTTTAGGTGCACTGCTATCTTTTTCAAATGATAGAAAAACAAATTAATCCGGAAATGTGAAAATGAGACGTTTGTAATCAACATTTTCAGTTTAATAGATGAAACGTCTGTAGAAATGTCATGTATAGGCTAATCTTACAGCACTAAATGTGTTTTGTCTCTTTCTATTACTTTCGTTGAAAGCAGATAGCGATAACTAATTTAAGTTAAACGAGTGCGTAACAAAATCACTACCATTATCAGTATTTTCAAACTTCTGACCGTAAAAATTGTAATTCATCGCGATTTATTATAAAATATGTTCATTAATAATAATGCAAGGCTACATCAAATTGTACTCACAGTTACGATTTTATTATTTTCATTAATAAAATTACACCGGTTTGTTAAAAATGAAAGCAAAACCCCTGGAAGTGTTATAATACGTAAAACTTATTTAATTAAATTCACAATAATTAGAAAATGACATCAAAACAGTATCGTTTTAAGCTATATAGAAATATGAGATTTTTGGTTAAGCGATGCAATAACACAATTACCCGCCAAGTTAATGGAAGTATTTAACTTAGTAAATTTTTCTTTATGTTATAGGAAGGCAAACAAGCAGACGGATTTCCTGATAGTAAGAAATTAACGCCGCCTAGAGACACCAAAGATGGTAATGGTGCGTTGCCAACCTGAGGTCAGGATGTTAGGCCTCGAGCAAAAGTAAGTTTACCGGCTACGAACCGGAACACGTCATGACGCTATGGCGGCAGTAATAGGCGGTGGCACCTAGTCAGATGTCACGGTGTTAGTGATGATAAGCCTATGCTCGCCTTTTACGAACTGCCTGGCAAGAAAGGCAGATGGTCTATTCTGCAAAGGAGCCCGGACCAACACGGGGAAATATTTACATATTTTTGTAATACTTTATTTATGTTGCTATATTCTACTTTTGTCTGTTTATATCAACAACTAGCGATTGCCGAAATTTTTTATATGTTTAATTTATCAAAAAAATAATCTAGTTTTAGATATTTTGTAAAAATTTTTCTAGAATGAAAATTACTTCTTATTACATCAGCTACCCACAAGTGAAAGTCCTATCGTCCGTTTCAGAGATTAGACGGAACAAAGAGATAGACAAACGAAACTTAAAAAAAATGTTTCATTGATGATTAACAATTTTGGCATACAGGAAAAAACGGTTATTTTAATATTACAAACAGACAACTCAATTTTATTTATTTTCATAGATATATAGAAGACGTAAAAAAGAAGTGGGTGTTCAGGATGTGCCTCTGTACGAAGAGGTATCGTGGATATGAGAGTGAAGATACTTTCAAAGAAGATATTAAATCTGCCTTGTAATTAGTGATACCTTGTAAATACTGATGGGGCTGATTACACTAATAGTGAAGACTTTGTGGCAAACGGTCGCGCTCAGAGACGTGAATTATATTTTAATAAGTCATTAAGTCGACATTTTCTATGCAAAATTGTGACTTAATGGAAGATTAAATATTAACTCAAGTCTCTGAGTACGGTCGTAAATTATGTGAATTGTGTAACGTATATAAATGTAATTGTTTGTTATCCCTTAAATAAATAAATAGACTAAGCGGTATTCATGAAAAATTACTAAACTAGATATATAGCATTGCAATACATTTACTGCTCGCCGTTTTCATGTTTCAAATAGGAGGCCTTTAAACTCCAACAAACTTACGCTAGATCGGCAACACACCATTATGATTGTTGACTTCTTAAACAAAGTATATTAATTAGCATTAGTAAATAGCATCCGTCTGCTTATCGGCTTTTGTACATTTAAAAAACGCATCGGCAGTAACATAAAGATTTCTTTGAGTTAGATAAATGAACATATGACGCTCGATTCATGTAATATTGAAAATTGAAATCGAGTATGTAGTTTTAGATACTTTCGAACACAATAATGGCGAATAATTATTATTAACATTTAGTAAACAGTAAACAATAAATCAAGCTTTTTAGCTTCCGGTAAGTCCAATTCATTCTTAGCGCACTATTTTACCTGTTTTGTTACGCCATGATACGTATACATTTTTTGGCGGAAAATCGCAAATTAATTAATTTTATTTAGATTTAACCATAAGTTATTTTATCGGATTTGTAGAATATAATTGTAACTATATGTAAATGATTCGCTAGTACTGTGTTCAAAAATACCTTAAAATGACATTTACGATTCCAATATCCTATTCGCAAGATATCGAAATTCAAAAGTAACCCTATAGATCTGATTTGGCCAGAACACTTAACATTAGTTTAAGTACCGTTGCCGTAAATTAATTCTATAAAAACTTTGAACAGAGCCTCTACTGGCAATTAAGAGAGCTAAATTTTTAACAACATATTAAAGATTATGATACGTAAATTACCCGAACGTTACCTATAACAGCTGGTGGTAAAGGCGCAGTGATATTTATCTAAGGTGAGAAACGTTTCTCTTTTTGTGAATAAATAATTGTGCGATTCACACATGATAGAAGTGAAACTTCAGTAAATCGACAAAAGAATGAGATTAATACATATTTGTGTCTCTTACCTGCAAAAGAATGAGATGAATATATATTTGTGTCTCTTACCTGTCCTTTTCCGTTGCACCCGTTTTTAAATCACAACGATTCTAAAGAAGTTTCACTTCAAAAAGATATTATCCACTCAGTAATCGTCTAAATGGTATATCTTCACTGTATTATATCACAGTAATGACCTCTAATAATTACTTTTAGCACAAATCAAAACAGTCTGATTTAAATGCAAAATCACTTTCTAATAAGCAAGTTTTTGCAAAGGCAAACAACTTTTTCTTGCGCAGGATTACAAATCTTACATTTTCTAAAACTAGAGATCATTTAATGTTACCTCTCTGTTATGTAATAAGCTTAATCGTTTATTTATTCATATAAACATAACACATATTTCTGATATCCTTTTTTAATTTTACTTTTTTATTAGAAGGCTAATATCATGATGGTAAGAATAACATGGTACCTACAGACAGTTAAGATCATCGCGTCTGTGGTCTAGCGATTCAGGTGTTGGATTTGACTGCGTGAGGTCCCGGGTTCGAACCTCGGGTTGGTAAACGAAATTCCAATTTCTAATAAAAAAAATTGTTGTTCGGAATTGGATATGTGCCCGGTTGGCGATAGGCTTGCCACCTATCACATTGTGGGACTTAGTGTCTTCGGCTAGTCGTGGGTGCCCTGGTTGTGCCTCTGTCTCCCTCTTCGGGGATATGGACGTGAAGATCCTTACTGAAGATACTTATTAGCTACCCTTTAAAACTGAAAAACACAACAATAGTGAGCTCAGCCAGAAACATAACATGATGGCCTTCACACTAAATTGGCTTGATTGTTTGAGCCAATGTTAACAAATATAGCCCCAATGAATGTTATTTCTTTTTTATTTATTTTACAGCATTTGGAAGTAAACGATTGTATTGTATTATACTGTATTTTACTGCAATATAATATAATATTTTAAAGATATGATGAAGCTAATTTTTTTAGATTATAAAAGTATCTTCACGCCCATATCCGGAAACTCACGCCTAGCTGAATACACTAAATTTCACAATGTGATAGGTGGCAAGCTCATCGCCAACTTGGCATATATCAGATCCCGGGCGACGTCATTTTTGTTAGAAAATTTAAAATACACATTTTCTAGCTTTTATTATAGGGCCCGACCCGGGAAATGAACCCGGGACCTCAAGAACTTACTTTCATGGTTGAGTTTACTAAAAAAACGAACCCGGAACAAGAGTACTTCGTAAACAGTCACGAAAGCGTGACATCTGATTTTGAATGAACGAATAATTTCTGTTCATTCATCCGCACAATCAAGATGTTGATAATGATTTATCGATTTTGTAAGTAGATCTGCTAATTAAATTCTTAAAACTGTTTTTTATGGGATAAGATAGCGACGCACTTACAGTATTTATGGGTCTTTAGGCCATGGTTGTGTTTTACCACCAGAAGAGATATATGTTTGTTCCCTTGTGCACAGAAACAAATGACTTTTTTAATTACAACCTTGGCATATACAAATTTCTACGGCTGGGGTGTTAGGCCTAAAGTATACCTCAACCGGGTAGCAGGAACACTACAGTGCCAAACGCTGTCACTCACATAAAAGAATAGAAATGGAACCTCGAATTTCTAGCTTAAACATTAGTAATATCCTGATGAACCCTAAAATGATGATAATATTCAACGTACAGACATATATATGTAACTTTTTAAAGCCTACTACGAAAATACCGTTATTCCGAAACAAAATTCATAACACGCTTACTATAAATATACTGGTATGTACAGTATGGACTTCATAATTAATGTTAATTATTAAAATAAGTAAATTAAGTATCCGCTCTGTTTATTTAACACTACTTTCTTCTTAATAAAATGTACTTATCTAAATCTAATTTAAAATAAATAGTAGGAACAAGGTCGTGTCTGTAGTGGAAAATTTGATATAAGTTTCACAGTTATTCATTTGAAATTACAACTTTTAATTTCTAAATTTTAAAGGTTTCAAATTTAGAAATTAAACGTATTATTTTTTTTTAAATCAATTTTAAAGGTTTGGAATTTAGAAATTAAAAGTTAATTAAATGTAATTTAAAGTCGTAAGAATTTACACACAATGTTAAGAAGAGTCCTTCAAAGACAAACTTAAATTGCACCTTACCGTCATAACGTCAGTGCTTGTCATTGTTGTGTATCCGTTTTTCTTTATGATATTGAAATGCAAACCAGAAGAGGGAATTCTTGATGGTAAGAAATTCATGTCGTCTAGAGACGCCAAGGGCGGTAATGGTGCGTTGCCAACTTGCAGCCGGAATGTTAGGCCTTGAGCAAAAAAAAAATACTGGCTACTTTACCCTCCGAACCAGAAAACATCAACGGCAAGCGCTGACGTTATAGCGTCAGGAATAGATTAGGCGGTGGTATTAAGTCGGACGAGTCGCTGCAAAACTCGACCATCCATTCAGATGTCGCGGTGTTAGTTGTATAGCTTTTAAACCATTCTAATGAATTACCTCTAATTATTATTCGGTAGGTATATTCTGCATAAGATTCAAGACCAACATGGAGAAATTTGTAAGTCTATTTGGTAACTTAAAATGGAATGTACCCTTGCATTCTCATTCTATGATATAACCATAAGCTGTTATATTCGTTTTTACTTGACAGCTTTCGATTATATTTGATATTATAAATGATATTCCTTAATCTGTCAGTAGTTAGACTACCGTTTTTGGTCATCTGTTTTTAGTGTTTATATATTTATTTTAATTGGTTTTTTATGTTAAACATATAAGCATAGAATATAAGAATCAATGTTAATTAATGAAAATAAAAATGCAAAGTTGTGTATTTGTATGTATGTCCTGTTTTTACGTCTAAACGACCACTTCGGTTATGATGTGTTTTAGCATAGAAATGTACTAGAACTTAAACAAGGATTTACTACGATATCCCAAGAGCTTCAACCGTTTCCAATGGAGAAGATAAAGAAGCAGACAATAGCTAGTATTTATGCATAAATAGTAAACACTTCATTAAAACTAATTTAGTTTTTTTTATTTGTATAAGTGGTTTAAACACGATTAGTATTTTGTAGATGCTGTCACTAGCTGCTTTCCGCTCAGCTGGCAGATGTAAGAATTATAATATTATAGACTCATCAAAAAAACACTTGTGCCCGGTTCCGATATTCATGAAACGAGTCGTTTCACTAAATAATGGTGGTTGTGTAATACTAGTACCAAAAGATCTAACAACGGTCGTTCGTTATCGATTGCTACTTTGAAACATTTTTGTGTACCTATATCAACGCTTCGTCATTTTTAGGTAAACTACCAAAGGTACTTTTTAACAACGGATTACGGTTCGTTGAATATAAGAACCCGGCATTAGGTACGTGTCTATGTTTAAAACATATATTTTATTGAAGTGCAGTAAACCTATTTCATTAGATACCATGACGCGATTTAATTTTTTTTAAAAGGAAGCGGATTATTTTGAGATGTTCCCTCATAAATTTTAACAATAGTGGTTTTTGATATAAGTGGGTTTTGAGTAAAGCGAGGAAGTATAACTCAAAAAAGTTATAGAAACATGATGAAGATGGTAGACCATCCACCTCAATCAACTTATTCAATCTCAGCCAACGTCATTTTTATTAGAAAATTAAAAATATTTTTTTTTATATAATATTGGTAGGCAAACAAGCAGACGGATTTCCTGATGGTAAGAAATTTACACCACCTAGAGACACCAAAGGAGGTAATGGCGCGTTGCCAACCTGAGGCTGGGATTTTAGACCTCGAGCAAAAGTAAGTTCAACGGCTACCTTACCCTCCAAACCGGAACACGTCATGACGTTATGGCGGCAAGAATAGGTAAGGCGGTGATACCAATTGCTGCGAAACTCAGTCGCCAATGTGGTCTAGCGGTTTAGGTGTTGGACTTGACTGCATGAGGCCCCGGGTTCTACGTGGGTGCCCTGGTTGTGCCTCTGCCTACCTCTTCGGGGATATAGGCGTGAAGATGTTTTTACAATAGTGGTTATTGATATGGGTTTTGAGTAAAGCGAGGAAGTATAACATGATGGAGATGGTAGACTATCCATCTCAATCAAATCAAAAAAATTCTTTCAAAACATGACCTATCCATAAAATAACCATCACAATCAGTCGTTTATTGGCCGAGTGATCGCATAACAAACATGCAAAACTTAAGATCCGCCTCCTTTCTTGGACTCGGTTTAGAAGAAAACTAGACAACCGGTATTGCTTTTACAGCATCTTCAGATTCATATTCAAATAATCTCATAGTAATAAGAACCCGACAAGTTTATTTATGATCAATTAAACCAAACCTTTGATGCAAATACAAGAACCGGCTTGATATTACTTTCGTTGGCTGAAACCGAACCGATGAGAGCCTGCATTGTTGAAGTGTACCAACCGTTAACATTCCTCGACGGGGCGTCACAAGATCTGCATATTCATCAGAATTGTGGATAGGCAAATACTGTTACCGTTTCTTCATTCAAATCACGTAAGCATTACTTGTGTACAAATATTTTATTCATAGTCTGCGAAATGCATTTTCTCATTTAAAATGAGCTTCTCGAATGCTTGTTATCTAAGGTAAATATGGTCATCATTTTCCAGGCAGGCCAGTATTATTAGTACCGGTATTCTAAGACCTTTCAGCCTTCTGAGTTTTAGATTCTATTGCAAAGCCTAGCGTAATAGCGTAGAATATGACGCCGGAAATATGCAAGACACAAAATCAAATCCTACAACGCGATATTAAGTTTCAAAATCTTGCGATACCAATTCAAATGCTTCTCCGATAGACCTCTCTACACGTTGCGTAGCTTGGAACATCTTTAGATTTTTTTCCATCCCTGCAGCAGCATCATAGTTCTGTGCTTTTAAAACGTAAAGAGACATTTTCCTAACGCTTATGACGTTTCTCAAATCACTTTCTCTTGGACTATCTTCGACTATGTGGATGACGTTGCCGAGTGTGGCGGTCGGTGCAGTACTAATTTGATTTGATGAGCATAATGGGTTTCTAGCTCTGGATTTTTTCCCGTTCAGTTTGCCCGTCAGCACTGAAAAAACTTTCAAAGTATGTCCTCGCTTTATTTTAAAATACTCAAAAGTCCTTAAGAATTCTGCCAAAATTCATCGGTTCGGTGTCCTTTCAAGTGGATTACGAGCATTTTTCGCCAAAACCATATCACGAAATTATCAATGCGTAAATGTTCGTTTCTTTTCAGGTCTCCGCACCATACAGAATAATGGGCAAAACGAGAATGCTCTTTGCCTTTTACAAAAGACTCCTATAAGACCAGATCTTGTATAATTGGGTCATAGCAATCTTGCCACACTTTAGTTCGCCATCTCACGTCCGGAATACATGTCTAATTGTTTGTGCTAGCAAAGCCCAGTTATATAAACTCATCCACAACTTCCAATTTGAACGCGTCGATCATGGTAAGCAACCTACAGTAATGATTACCTTTGTTTAGTTTCAATTTCTTAATAGCCCAAAGTCTCTGCCAGTTTGTTTAAAATTTTCTAACGTGGACATGTCTCTCTCGCTGTCTTTACAGGCTCGAGCATAGAAGAGAGTAGATCTGATTCCTTTTTACTTCCATTTAGAATTGAAAGGGCTTTTATATGAAACTGTCAATCCTGACTAAGCCCTTGTCTAAATAAAGTGCTTGCAATATTGCTATGAATTAGTACTCCTAATTTTTCGAGCGAGCTAAAGTAATTTTAATTACTCTTAAATTCTAGTTTTGCAAAGGGCTCATGTATCTTGACTATGCCTTGAGACATAGAAATTTGTCCGGAACCTAAAATATTACCTTACACGTACTGATCCAGTGGAAATAAGGATCTTCATGCCCATATCCTCGAACATGCATTCACGACTAGCCGAAAACACTGTACACATATTCAATCTCAGCCAACGTCATTTTTTATCAGAAAATTAAAAACATTTTTTTTTAATAATATTGGTAGGCAAACAAGCAGACGGATTTCCTGATGGTTAGAAATTTACGCCACCTAGAGACACCAAGGGAGGTAATGGCGCGTTGCCAACCTGAGGCTGGGATTTTAGATCTCGAGCAAAAGTAAGTTTACCGGCTACCTTACCCTCCAAACCGGAACACGTCATGATGTTATGGCGGCAGGAATAGGTAAGGCGGTGGTACCAATTGCTGCGAAACTCAGTCGATTCTGTGGTCTAGCGGTTCAGGTATTGGACTTGACTGTATGAGGTCCCGGGTTCGACGTGGGTGCCTCTGCCTACCTCTTCTGAAGCGTCTGGGCGTGAAGGTACTTTTTTTTCTAATATCCCGGCCTCAGGTTGGCAACGTACCATTACCACTTTTGGTGTCTAGGCGACGTGAATTTCTTACCATCAGGAAATCCGTCTGCTTGTTTGCCTTCCAATATCATAACAAACAATCAGAAGTTATTGATTTATTTTAATTCTAGGATTAATTTTTGTTTTCAATGACAATAACTCGAAACACTAGTACTCTTTCTTATTAGTACCTTTTATTGTACATCAAATAATACAAGAATTCAATTTGTGATATACAAATAATTGTCAAATCATCGATCTCTTATAGATAACTTTTGATACGAAACAGCAGATAGCGAGATATTGAGCTAGAAAACTGTTAAAAACGTGAAAAATAAATACAAAACTAACGATATATATTTGTTTAATATGTAATTCATCAAGACATTTTTCTATTACTAAAAGATCTATCTGATTTTTCTTCGTACCTTATTTCACATACAAGAAGCGAGCGTAGACCGATTATAGAGACTATAAACACAATATTGTAGAAACCGATGTAATTCCTAACGGATCCGTAATTAAGCATCGATAATCGTTCACCGTATGCCACCAGCTCTCGTGAGTTCACACGCCTTTCACATTACACAGGACTTGCTTATGACCTATGCCACTTAGGGTTGGTTAAAGCAACGATTCCTTAAGTGGATATCGCAAATGAGATATCAGAGTTAATTTTTTTTATAATTATGTAGACAGGGAGCAACATTAATGTAGAATTTTATTTATTTAAGCCCAGTAAAAATAAAAAACGACTAATATTTTAATGTTATGCCATCTATCACTGTGTTGGTCCGGGCTCCTTTGCAGAATAGACCATCTGCTTTCTTGCCAGGCAGCTCGTGTCAAGGCGACCATAGGCTTACTGTCACTACCACCGTGACATCTGACTAGGTGGTAGAGTTTCGCAGCAACTTGTCCGGATTGGTACCACCGCCTTACTAATTCCTTTTTTTTCATGATATTGGAAGGCAAACAAGCAGAAGATTTCCTGATGTTATAAAATTCACGCCGCCTAGAGACACCAAAGATAATGGTGCGTTGCCAACCTGAGGACGGGATGTTAGGCCTCGAGCAAAAGTAAGTTTACCGGCTACGAACCGGAACACGTCATGACGCTATGGCGGCGGGAATAGGCGGTGGTACCAATCCGGGCGAGTCGCTGCGAAACTCTACCACCTAGTCAGATGTCACGGTAGTAGTGACAGCAAGCCTATGCTCGTTTACGAGCTGCCTGGCACAGGAAAGCAGATGGTCTATTCTACAAAGGAGCTCAGACCAACACGGGGAGAACCTGCCGCTATAACGTCAGTGCTTGACTTGACGTGTCCCGGTTCGGAGGATAAGGTAGCTAGTAAACTTACTTTTGCTCGTAGCCTTACATTACGGCCTCTGGTTGGCAACGCACCATTACCACCTTTAGCATCTCTAGGCGGGGTGAATTTCTTACCATCGGAAAATCCATCTGCTTGTTTGACTTCCAATATCATAAAAAAAAATGTTAAGTCACTGTAAACAATTCAAATTATCAAAACCAGACTTGGTGTCAATGGTATCACGTCGGAAGTACGCTCTTTAAACTATTTTTTAAATCTGTTCTTAAATATTTTATAAATTTTATAAATAAAATCTGAGGGTGGTGTCAAGAGTCTCCGAAACCGGCGTGTTTGTATGAAAAGGGTTATGAATGTGAAGGAAGCAAGACAGGTTTGTCAGGATCGTGAGGTCTGGCACTCGATACTCTCTGCCTACCCCGTAAAGGACTTGGCGTGAAGATATGTATGTATGTATGTTCTTAAATAACGGAGAAATCGATTAACTGTGTGTTTTTTACAGATCACAACACGTTGCAGGTCCGTGTTGCAGGTGCTCGCTCCCGTTTCTCCAAACCAAACGATCAATATAGGTCATAATGTTTGAGCGAGTATTTAAGGAAACTACAAAATGATAAGTGGAATTTAAGAAATAATACAATACTTTTATAACGGTTACAAAAGCTTTGTGCAACCTTATAAAAATATCACTTTTCCAAACAACGTTTTAGCATAATTTCTTAATGTTTTTATAAATAATCGATATTAAATAATGTGAGTTGCCAACCCTAATAAAACGAACCTTCATTATGTAGAAGTTATGGCCAATGCCGATTTATTTCTATTTAACCTTAAAGTTTTTTAGGACTGTAATGTCATATTTTCATTAATGTACGTAATTACAAAAAAAATCTTATTGATGAAAGCCAAACGTTTTTTATGTATATCTTATAAGTTTGGTGATCATTATTCTAAATTTAGTCTGGAATGTTGCTCGAAATTAAGAAGCGGACTCCAGGTTTTTCAGGAAAGGTTGTCTCAGTTTTTGGTAATTATTGAATTCCATATTTGTATATGTTCTTCAGTCAAAGTGCACAAACGAAATAATAATGAATTGTAGAATTTTGTTTCCGCCAAATCAAGAAATTACTATTGTTCATTTCCTCATTTCCGCCAAATCTTACCAAATGAGCTTGAGTAAAGAGGCCATTGCTTTACTCAAGCCCCAGACATGACGTTCTTTGACGACTAATGACAAATTTTGAATATCAAAAAATAAAAAAAAGAAAGAAAAAAAGGAGGCAGACTTTGGCGTCTTATTAATAAATATGGACTAAAGTACTCCAAAGTTCAACCTTGTTTACCTATAGTCTTTATTACACTGTGTTTACTCTTTTATTGTGATATATTTTTTTTAGTCTACGATTATTAATAAGGCACGAGTCTGCTTTTCTGCGTCTCAACTTTGCACGGTCTTTAATATAACGATGAATTTGTAACAAAAACAAAAAACAATAAAAATTTGTTTTTTGGATTTTATTTTGTTCTTATGAGAAAAACAATAATTGTGACCTTTAAGTAGGTAGCAGACTTCTACAAATCCTATTCATATTTTGAGTTATCTCACTTTTTTTTAAATATTTATAACAGTTTTATTTTTATTTATGACAATTCGCTACAAGACAACATAAGAATACGTCTTTGGTGTTGATTTTGCTGTTCACAAAACTAAACTTGTTTTAGTTTAGCTATTTTTCAAATGAAACAAAAACAAAAGAGATAGAATGTTTTAGACATGTCAGATTAGTCCGGACAATGTCAAATTGTCGTTTTTCGAGTGATAGGTTAAACCGTCTATAGAAATGTTGAGTACAGACTAATCTGGCACCACTAAAAGTGTTTAGTTTCCTTCTTTTCATTTCGTTTAAAAAAGATGCGATAACTTAAAATTATTTAACGAGTTTGCTACAAATTTACCACCTTTGTCTCTTTTTCTTAATCCTCGATCTAAAAAGAGGGTTGTAACAAGATTGACATTTGTGTATGTGTCTGGATGGATGAAACGATTTTGATGCGCATTTTTCTTATTTGGAAACTGACGTGATCAAAATGGTTCCTAGCTACATAACATAAGGGTTTTTGTTGTTGTTTTCTTTTAATTTTAGGATTATTGATGATTAATATTACACACACATAATACGAGTATAATACACTTGAATTTATTTTAATTTAGCTACTGACTATATTGTATTAAACAGTTAGATATAAATAATTAAAGCTTTAAGATGATAGATTATAATAACTCAGATTTCACATAAGTATTTTCAAATTCTATTAATAAACAATTTTCTTTACATCACAGTAACATACGCTTGAAACAATATTCCGACATGATTTATGATCGTAAGTAAGTTA
>NJDC01000631.1:46128-83988 GCA_002245475.1 Calephelis virginiensis | reverse complement strand
TAATATTTTTGCATAAATGATAGCACTTTTATACTGATAATTAAAGCAATTTGTGCGAAATTATTTCTTAACCATTACAAAATATCAAAAATACACAACGTTAATATTCAAGTTTTTACTTTTGCTGGCACTCCCGGAGTGCAACCCGTCTTTTTTTGTTTGAAAGAGTATGCCTTCAATTATTGCAATCTAGTCGGGATCGAATGTCTATCATCAAAAACAAGAAAGTTTTGTGTACCTAGATGACTTATTCATTGAAATCAAAGATGAGCAGTTAAACAGATAGGTATAAACCATTAGTTTAACTACTCATAAGTTATAATAATACAATATGTTCAATGTTCTTATGTTTCCAGATTTAATAACCACTGTAGGAAGATACATTAACTATTTACTATGAATGTTATATTACACATAACTCAGATTTTATTATTATTTAGTTCACTAAATTAATTAGTCTACAACTTAATTAATTTCCTGGTGGACAAAAATTTTAATGGAAATATCCATATGTAAATCTTTTTTGTTGTAAGGGAATGCATACCATAAAAATGTATAATTCATTGTGTACTCGGCCTTACGCTCGTTTGACTTTACCCAAAGGCAGCTTGTGACACCAATGGAATTTTAATCCCGATCAAAAGCTGCTCCAACTTATAATTTTTACATTTTTACTGTAAATATTAAGATTTTCTATCTAAATACCTGGCAAGTTTCATCTTAGTTTTTTTATAAACCGGAGCTTGGACCAATGTTTAATTTGGATTTCTGATATATTCACACATTTCTTTTGAAGGGGTCAACATACATGCTGCCATGAGACTCGGGTTCGGTTTCCGACTAGAACAACTTTTGAGTAGAGGATACAGATGTCTACATTTTTGTGTCTCCTTGTTTATTAATTTTGTTTAAATTCATGTTTCTATGTAAGTGTCCTTTTGCATTAGTATCATTGACTAACACACATATTTCTTTCGTCATATTTCGTCAGTCAGAGTCAGCGTTGCGATTACTAAATATAAACCATTGATGTTCGACGACAATTGGTTGTCTTATTACAAAGATTCGATTTTTTACAGACAACCAACCTATATAATCTTATACTTATATTACTTTAGTTATAAAAACTGTTAAAAATGCCACGTAGGACATTAACTAAAATGCAACATTCCAACGCCAGCGCTTTAACGCTACCACAACCGTAAAACTTTGTCTGCCTTATTAATTAACACTTAGTAAAATACTCCAAGGTTTAACCTGGTATTATAGTCTTTATTACAATGTCATACAGACTATAATATCAACTTAATCTTACACCTACCCTACACCACATTTATTATTAAGACGGTGTATGTATTATTAGACGTATTTATTTCATTCAGCGCTTTTCTATCACAATAAACTTGAATAGAATCAGAAAGCGCTTAAACCCTTAACTGTTAAACGTTCTGTGTGACATTGGGACACTTTATTACATTTAGCGCTTGATCTGCAGTATTAAATAAATGTACTGTAAAGTGTAAGCTGTTTCTTGCTTTGAATGCTTTGCAGTTTGTGGTAGATAAAATAGATATTAGTTTAGTAAAACATCTTTTAATTTGCTTGCGACTTGTTGGTATATCATAGTTTCTAAGTTAATAGAAATTACAGTACAACATTGTGAAGAAGCTTAGCTGTTTTCGAAAAAGTTGTAAGTTTAACAAAGGAAATAATCGTAAAAGGAAAATCGATAAATACGTATATATTATATTGAATTGAATTATGTATAAGTTTGAAAAAATAAATATTTCATAATATTTTATCTCATAAGTAAAACTCTTTTAACTGGCCGAGGTAAATTATGAAGTGGCCGTTTTAGTAGGTAGCGTATTGAAGTTTCATGGCTTGCCACAGAGTACTAATAGGTAGGTACTATTAGTACTAATAAGGTGTACTAGTACATTTTACGGATTGTACAATTATAGCTCGAACTTAAAAAAAATCGATTCTAATCTTTCTATCGTATTATACCACATAAATGATAGTACTTTCATACTGAAAATTAAAGCAATTCGTGCAAAATTATTATTCCCTAACCATTCCAAAATATAAAAAATGCATAACGTAAATATTTAAGTTTTCACTTCTGCCGGCACTCCCGGAGTGCAACCTGCCTTTTTTCAGTATTTGGCATGAGTCTTGGACTATTAAGTCGAGCTTAATTGATTTTCCTTAAGACGTTGTTGCTCTTTATGTGTGGTGCCATCAGAATGTGCCCATCTATGTCATCTGCTGGCCTCTTTCTCTGCGTGTAAGCAGTTGCTGTGTATGTTTAGTGTGGCTTTGGTCAAGTTGAATACTCGCGTTCAACATAAATAAATAAATATCCCTGTAAACATTATTGACACACAAATTGAATCTAACTCCAATATAAGCAAAATGTAATTTGCCTACCCATAAACTCACGCGGTTTTGACATTTGTAATGGCGACTCCCTTGTACTACGACATCTGCATTCTGTGATAATTTAAGTTTTGAAAGAATTCGCTTGACTGTCACGTTTGAGTCTAACGACTTAAATGCTCCACACATTTAGGTCGTTATCAGCGCCTCTAGTGGACAGTGGAAACAACCAAATAAATCCATACATTTGTCTCATGTACACGCAAACACTTATCGTGTAAAGTTTTATTTTGATCAAAAAATCACAATCGCAGACTGATTAGTTTTTTTATCGGTTTCCTAAACATATTTTTGAAAGTTTATGCCATTAATTTATTTATTGTTCTTGAAACCAACCGGTTCTGCGGAACGTAACCGTACCTTCTAAACCGGCTTTTTGTCAAGTTTACCTTCTCTTATTATTATTATATTACAGTTATTGCGGCTGTCACTTATCCAAATATTTATAGTTTAAGTGCAACCGACCTCGATTTTATTATAATACTTCAGTTCACTATTTCAGTAGATTTCTCTTCAGATCCCATAATTAAATTCAGACTTGGTGTCCATTAAAATACGCTCTTATAAACAAAATAGATGTTAAAATGGTTAAAAAATAACGAATATACTGATTAATCTCCTCCTATTTTTGAAGTCATAAAAGTAAAAAGAATATAAATACTAGTTCATCTTCGTGACTTTCATCCTAGTGATTTAGATTCAAAATACTTTATGGATGGACATGGACCATACAATTAATGATACTTGGACGCGTCGACAGCTACTTATCGAGTGACGATGAAAAGTAGTGAGAATAATGTAGACATATCTATGAAATTGACAAAATAGGAACAAACTTTAATCTTAATCGAGGTATATTTTTAAGTAAAGCTACAACAGAACTATAAAGAGAATGGGAAACTGCTATCATAGCACGTGCATTGTAGTGAAATTTGAAGTTTCATATCATATCTATTATTTTCAACTTGGTTCACACCGGTGAGGGAAGTTTAAACTGCTCTATGCTAAAGGCTACGCTGTACTGAATTTGAATTTCATACAATCCTGTAACTAGACATTCAACAATATGGTTGATTATGCATTGTAATATGCACGACGACCATCATAAGTGTTAGTCAGGTGACCCTACATTCCTAAAACCCTAGCTGCCTATCAGCCCTAGCCTTACATAAGGTTTAATATATACTTAAATAGATACGTGCGGGATTTCTGCACCAGTAGACCTATAGTAGCAGACGAAACCCTATGGGTAGGATAAGTGGTAAGGAGGTTAAGGCCAATTAACGACTTGAAGGTATCTTCGCCACTTTGAGAAGATGGTGAATGAGACATAAACCAAGGTTTAAATCTGGTTTATTAAATAAAATCTCAAGTTTATGTACAAATAACAAAAACGCACACGTAAAAACTTTGTATTCCGTCTGTGTAAATTGCTGATGCAGCATCTTTTGGTATGGCGCCATCAGAATGTGACCATCTATGTCATCTGCTAGCCTCTTTCTCTGCGTGTCAGCAGTTGCTGTGAATGTTTAATGTGGCTTTGATCACGTTGAATACTCGCGTTCAACATACATAAATAAACATCCCTGTAAACACTATATATATATATATAAATTGAATCCTCCCTTCCTGTCAAATTGTGTCCTCCCTTCACCAAGTACCCGGACTGTGTACTTCCACTGCCCGGCTTTTGCACACTTCCACTGCCCGGCGGTACTGAGTCTCGAAATCCCTATCGTGCAGCCTCTCTCAACCGTGGGGCGCATATCGTCAGAAGTGATGCACGGAGACAAGGCGTGCACTACTTCGGGGTCTAGGCGACAGGTACCCTCGTACTTGCCACGGCCCCATCATGATTAAGTGGGTAAGGTGAAAAGCCCATTCCCTCCTCTGCGGTCTCACTGCTACGTTCCCAAGCGGACCAAACGACCTTTACTAATGGACTTATTCACCACGCGTAATGAACGTTAAACTAAAAAAAATAGTAAAAGTTAATCTTAAAAAAAAAACAATAATTGCAATAAAGTTTGGTAATATGCGTCCACCAAAAGGAACAAAGTAAAATAATTCATATAAGTATACCAAAACGCAAAGTCCCGAACGAAAAAGGCAGAGAATATCGAGTACCAAATGTAACGATTCTTACAGACCTGTTAGGCTTCTTGCACATTCATTGCTTTTTTTATACAAACACGCTGGTTTTGGAGACTTTGACCTCTTGGACAAAACTCGAGCGGTTTAGTAGTGGAACCTGGGGTCTAGGTCTACCCGGGTACTATATCCATCCACCTTAGCATACTTTTATCATTTTACCACCAACTCTTTTTTTAATCCAACTATTTATCGGATCTCCTTGTTGCGAGTAAAAAATATCCACTTTTATCTTATTTTTACATATATTTGTTAAGCTGTGACTATTTTGTGAGCAATAGTCTAAGCCTCACAATCATAACAAGGATGTAAATATTCAAGAGGTCATTGATTACGCCCTTTACTATTGTTAAATTAATAGACATAACCCGCAAGTAATCTTGATTAATATTTCTGCTTCCAGCTGTGAGCTGTCTGCGATTTCACCATTACATAATCTATTCAAAGGTTTAATGTCCATGAATATTCTAGAAGATGTCGCATATACATTTCACGCTGTAAAGCTTTGCTGCAAACTAATTGTTAATACTGTTTTGGTTTAACTCTGTTGAGCAATACGTGACTAGTAAGTGTTAATTATTGTTTATGATTTAATATCACTAATAAGAAAAAGTTTGCTTTTTCACGCTGTATCCCCAAAAAGCTGCTAGCCGAAGGTATAAAATACAATATCGTATAGATTTTTATATTGCTCTATTTTATTACAACTAACCTGCGAGGTATCTGTATGTTTACTAAGGTATGATAAACGTCAAACAGGTCCTGATACCATGCCACTACTATAAAGGAACTGTTGTTGTTGTTGTTGTTAATAGTTCTATAAAACCTCAAAACATACAGTTGGTATGGATAAATCTTTGTTTCATATAGATTTAGTTAAATATGTAGAAGTTGCATTTAATAGTTCTGAAATAAAGCTTGAGCAAATTGTAGCAAGCGACATAGATCCGATTTACAAAGATCTTTTACCTCCAAGATAGTGCTATAATCAAGACTAACTATATAACTTTGTAAATCTACATATTACAGACGAGTGATAGCATGAGACGCCATCAAGAAAATACGACAAGACAATCGGGCAACGTGAATGGCATTCAAATGTACAAGTTTGTGGATACAGGCCTCATAGTTTCAACAAAACAACGCTGTTACAATTGAATTTACATTTTGACTACTAGCTGCTTTCCCCGGACTTCGTCAACATAGAATTATTTCATACAAATTTCAATCACCTCTTATAGCACTTTGAGGGTTTTTAAAAGTAAAACAATGTTTGAATGCGAGTCTTAACTATACAATAACATTTTCTAGTTCCTCACGATCTACCAGGTAGGATGACGGGTCATCTGCTAGTGTAGAATACCGAAGTTAGGGCAGAAAATACGGCAGAAATAGGATAATCATTACAAGGCTCTACTACGAGTACTTAATCTTGGTCACGACGTAAGTAAAAAACTTTGAGTATTAAACAAACAAACGAACTGTTATATTATATTTTAACGGTTGAATAGTTGGTTAACATATGAACTACTAAGTGATACCCGCGGCTTCGCCCGCGTAGCCTATTAATTTAATAAGCATTGAATGTTGCCGAAAAATTATTCAGGCCAAAATTAATACCAACAATAGTAACTTCACATTAAAATAACGGGATACTCCAGGTGGCATGAGCTGTCATTCTAGGTGTGAGGTACATGAAAATTATAGATAGTTTAAGGTGAGAGAAAGTTTTTTTGTTATGTTCTAACTCAACAGCAAGCTAATTTTCATTCTCTGTCTTATAGCTGCGTGAAAGTCGCAGCCGTTTTGACGCAGCAGACTGCCGAGAAACTTGTAATCATCTTCTCAGCATTTGTATTTATAACGATTAATTAAAATTAAATTTGATTAAAGTTGATTAATTGTTGATTAATAATGCGATTGCCCTAGGATCCCAACATCAGTTCCTGACCTGGTGATCATGAGACCACCTTTGAAGTATACCCCTTCAAACAAAAAAAAACAATTTTCCAAATCAGTCCGGGGGTCTTCGAGTAATCGCGTTACATACAAAAAAAAACGTACAGGCGAATTGATCACCTTCTCCTTTTTAAAGTCGGTTAAAAAGAATCCTATGTTACTCTCCGGCTCCTAAAATACTCCGATACCAATTTTCGTTCAGATCGGTCCAGGGGATAGACGTTCAAAAAGTACCAATTCTTCAAAACTTTAAATCTTTTAATCGTCAGAACATTTGATACATAATATTAGTTAGTTCCCTAGGTATTTGTTATGTAGATTATTTAAAAGTTAAGAAAATACTTCCTACTTCCCACTATTCCACTATCCCACTAATATTATAAATCCGAAAGTTCATTTGTTTGTTTGGTCTGACCAATCTGAACGAAAATTAGTATAGGGTAGTTAAGGAGCCGGTGAGTTAATATAGGATAATTTTTATCCCGAAATAAAGTACTTGCAGAACAGGCTGTCCGCCTGTCTTTGAGGGGTTTGGAGACATTTACATAGACGCAAGAGAGAATTTCAGTCAGAGCGCAGCGTCAAGCTTAACTGTCACACGAAGCTGTATTTCTAAACATGATATTAATCCTTATTCAAATAAGTAGTTATGTTATTATTAACAAATATTTAATATAAAACAAAATTGTTCTATACATCATTCGATTTAAATAACTATCATAGGGGATATCACACTTTTAAAATGACATCAAATGATGGAGTACTGCGTGCACAGATGTGCAAAACCGGCAAGTTGTCATGAGAGGAAGGCGGTCGCGGTGGTCCCAGTTTTAAGTCTACAAGATACTATGCTGCTCGGCCAAAGTCATAAATAAGAATAATAGGGTTCTGTAGCTATAATCTACTGACCGCGTGACCTAGACTCGACTCCTTACAGAGCGGTTGTACTTAGTGAACTAGTTTTTATATACTTGTTCTTTCCTGAGTATACTACTTTTTAGATGAATAAGTTTTGTTTTAGTTTGCTTATGTTTATTAATTTCTATATCTAAATAGCTACAGTATTTGATTTTGTAGTATTTTAAGGTCATTCTTTGACCGTGGATAGGCTCTTATCGTATAGTAATAAATTTTTGAGTAATTAGTTTTCTAATAATTTACATTCTTGCAAAAATAATAATACATATCATAGGTTCTTATAAATACAAATGCTGAGAAGATGATTACAAGTTTCTCGGCAGTCTGCCGCATCAAAACGGCTGCGACTTACGCGCAGCTATAAGACAGAGAATGAAAATTAACTTGCTGTTGAGTCGGAACATAACAAAAAAACTTTCTCTCACCTGAAACTATCTATAATTTTCATGTACCTCACACCTAGAATGACAGCTCATGCCACCTCGAGTATCCCGTTATTTTAATGTGAAGTTACCATTGTTGGTATTAATTTTGGCCTGAATAATTTTTCGGCAACATTCAATGCTCAAAACTTTGTTGCTGGAATTTCTAAGTGTGATATCCGAAGATATCTCCGATGGATTAGTCTGCCTAACTGCACAACCATGATACCCAAGACTAGCCGAAGACACTAAGTCCTATAATGTGATAGGTGGCAAGCCTATAACCAACCGGGCTCTTATCCAATCCCGGGCAAGTTGCAACAGTACCGTTACTATTAGTAGAAAATTGAAACTTTACATTTTTTATTTGTTTTTTATGTTGACCGAACCGGAGATCGAACCCAAGATCTCAAGAATTCATGTCAGACGCAGGACAACCACACCAATGATGTATATTTCTAAAATTTCTAAAAATCTTTTGTTAGAAGTTTCTATAACTTAAGATACAGTTTAGTTTCACAGTAATTGCCGATGTGTAGATAGAATTGTAGAGACAATAACGTATTTCTATTATTTTTAACTTGCAGGTTTTGATTGCCTTGCAAGTTTCAAAATTTTCTTAAGGGTTCCGTTGTTTTCTTTTCTAAGTACGGTACGTAACCCTTAAAATTGACAAAGGTTTTCGTGTTTTCATTAGAATTATTCCCCGTTTTTTTCCTGGCCACCTTTGACTTGAATTTGAATAAATTGAAGATTTTGAATAAATTGGCCTGTAGTTCACACGTAAGCGGGTCGTAGAAGTTAAACCATTGTTTAATTCTTACTGACGCCGTGACACTAGACAATACAGTTTGGAGTTTGCTTTCTAGCATTAGTGTTAAAACCTTACCTACTTCGTGTTAATGACAGTGCTCACTACTATCTTCTTTCCATTAGGGGGGTAAAATAAAATTATTATAAAAAAAATAAGCTCAACATACGAAGCGAGTCAGGTGGAACGAGGAAAAATGTAAAGTCCACAACAATTGGCAAACATAGCATAGTTTCATATCCACGTTATCGAGTATTTTTTGTACAGCTCAAATGAGAGCTATACAAAAGTACAGTAGCGTCAAGTTACAGTGTATGTAAAATATCGTGGAACTAAACTTTCTGGAAGTGTTTGTGTTTGTTGTTACATTTTTACAAGTTTACATTTGCGACGTTTTCAATCCATCTCTTGTTTCTTCACACGTATATCCACTTGTGAGTCATAAAAATTTATTTGTGAAAACTAAATCAAAAATGGTTTAGCATCAATCGTGATCCGGTAATAAAAATCAATCAAAATCAAAATAAACGGATTTTTTTTTCAAAATGAACCCTTTCTAATTATTTTTCCGGAAAATTGTGAGTGGGCTGAGACACCTACGCACAGAAATTTTCATTGATGTCTGACTGATAAAAGTCAGAAAGCTTTTCGAGTGACTTATAACGTAAAGTATCTTCACGCCCATATCCCCGAAGAGGTAGGCAGAGGTACAACCAAGGCACCCACGACTAGCCGAAGATACTAAGTCCCACAATGTGATAGGTGGCAAGCCTATCGCCAACCGGGCACAATTCCAATCCCGACCAACATTTTTTTTTATTAGAAAATTGGAAAAATCCAATTTTCTTTTTGTTGGCCGACCCGGGATAACGTGATAAAGAAAAGTAAAATCTCTAATCGCCTCTGTGGACTAGCGGTTCAGTTGTTGGACTTGACTGCATGAGGTCCCGGGTTCGAGTCCTGGGTCGGGCAACAAAAGAAAATTGGGTTTTTTCCAATTTTCTAATAAAAAAAAATGTTGTTCGGGATAGGATAGGTGCCCGGTTGGCGATAGGCTTGCCACCTATCACATTGGGGGATTAGTATCTTCGGCTAGTCGTGGGTACCCTGGTTGTGCCTCTGCCTACCTCTTCGGGGATATGGGCGTGAAGATACTTTTTTTTACTTTTTAAAATCTCTAATTTCTGTCTTTTTAATTAGTCGGAAGGTCTCAAATGGGTATAAGCTATCAGTTCTGCTATTGTTTTGTTAGTTCAGTAACACTTGAATACCATGTAAGCTATCTGACAAATCAAACTAAAAGATGGAGCTGCCAAAATTCCCTATAATTAACTGCAACACATGGCATAGCAATACGCATTTATTGTGTCAAATGTTACTAAAACAGTATCCTACCATCGAATTTATTTACATTTTTTTTGTTTTGTAGGTTAAAATTGATATTAATATGCTATAAATATCTTCAAATTACTAAGACATTTAAAATCAAATACTTAAATAACCAAATTAAACACGAAGACGGCCTTATCGCTGAGTCAGCTGTTCCAAGAAACCTTGTGAACGCAAGTTTAAAAGTGTTTTTTTTTATATGATAGCTCATTAAACAAGGACAATGGTCCCCTTATGGTAAGAGACAACCGTGGTTAATAGACACCATAGATGTTACAGGTGCGTCGCTGTTCAAGTCTACTGGATACCCGACCATCCTAACCGGGACACGACAGAGTCATGGCGGCAAAAATAATAAAAGCGATGGATCCCTACCCGGGCAAGTTGCAGCAGAGTACTCTACCACCAGTGAAATTGTTTAGAACTAATTTGTAAGAGCTTGAATTCCTTAAGGGCGTGGTCAGATGACCCACGCCGAGCAAGCACACGCGTTGAGCTCGCTCTAGACCCACGCTCAGCTCGCGTATCCGCGCACGCACATGCGTTAAGCCCGTCCTAGACCCGCGCTCAGCACGCGTAATGCATCGCGCACGCCTCGCACCCGCTTTTACTACTAGTGACAGTCAATACAACACTAGCTGAAGCGTGTGCGCGTGGCAAGCACTTGGCGGGCGCTTGGCGGGCTCGTGGCGGGCGCTTGGCGGGCGCGTGGCGTGAGCGGATTGATTTGGTAAATGCAATTTGAGAATATTGGTGTGACAATAGGGCTCAAATTATGTCGGTAAAAAATCAAAGCGTGTTCTTTCTTTCTTTAAGTTTTGGCCTTCACGTTAGTATTTTGCCATTCGTCAAGTAGTAATTTGCATAAAATTTTATATTAATTTTAATCAATTATAATTAGTCATCTCTCATAAGTCGTCAGTAAGTCATGTCAGGCTCTTGTGTAAAGCGGCGGCCTCAATACACAAGCTCATATAAGGAGATTTGGCGACAACGAGGAAATACACGATACGCTAATTTCTTCATGATTATTTCATTTGTGCACTTTCACTGAACAAAATTGTACAAAATGCCACCAAAATTGATTAATTTCACTCAATATTAACACGAAATTCAATAATTATGAAAAAACTTCGAAAATCTTTTTTCTCGATGGCGCCAAAACTCCATCAAAGCGTGTTTGACGCGAGTGATGGCGAGCGTGGCGTGCGGTTGGCGTGCGCGTGTCGTCTGAACGCAGCCTAAGAATTTTAATCATACAAAACAAAAAAGTCCTATCCAGCGTCGCTATGTATTTCAATATTCACCAACGTATAGGTATGTATGTGTAGTGTAATCATGGTATCATCAAAAGAACGCCATATAGAGCACGTTTCGGAGCCATCAGAGCTCGTCACGGCGCCATTCATTCGACGTTTGATGGCGGTCGCAATTATGTGGAGACATGAATGTACTCGATTGGGGTAAAATTCGCTTAGAGCACATATGAATTATTATACAGCGTAATTTTATATGTTAAAGACAATTTAAATAGAAAATAAATATGAAAAAAATAATATTTTTAGAATGCCATTTAGAAACGGGAAATACTGAAATATGAAATTATGCAAATTATGACAAATTAATTTTATCGAGTCTGTAAAGCGTTTGAAAGCTTAATGTGTCTTAGAAGATATAATTTTGCAGGTTAAATCTGAAGTTAAGTTTAAGGATAAGATATATAGAAGATAATGTTTTATATATAAAAAGAAAAAAAAAATGTTTTGATGATTGTAGCTGGTACCAGCAAGATTAACCTTATTTTAAAGTTATTTAGTTTGAACTTTGAAGAGAATAGGTTTTAAGTTTAAAGTAGAGCACAACTTCAGATGTAAACTTTAAGTTTTAGCCCTGATGACGTTATAGAAAGCGAAACCCTACCGGTACTGGTAGGGATCGCTTTGTTTTTTTTTTATAGAAGAGGTGGCAAACGAGCAAGTTTGGCGATAAGGCCGCCTTTAATGTATCATAAACGAACACAACACAACTCTTTTTAATACTCACTTATACTTATTCTGTTGTAAGTTTAATTGTGCACAATAAAGATTTCATTCATTCATTCACTCATTAACTAATTTAGGTAAAAATAAATTATAAGTGATACTTAAAATAGCACAAGAATTGTTAATCCTTTAATGAAAAATATGATTATTTGGCAGTTTTCCCAAGTGCCAACGATGGAAAATATTGAATGTAATAATATGTTCTTGTATCAACAATAAATAAAAAGTTTTAAATCATATTTTTCAAAACTTACAAACTACTCCATAGCAAAAAAATACAGATTTAGTTTCCTATAGCTTGAGTAGGTAGTATTTTAAGTTTAAGCTATTAAGATGGGTATAAAATAACATGTTTTTCTACTTTCAAATTGGCAAACTACTTGAGAAGCACAAACTCCATGCTACTTTAAACTCTAAGCCTCAAAATTTAAAACATTTGATTTTCCAAGTGTAAATAATAATGTGGGTGTGGGAGTAAAATGTATAACGCACTTCTATTTTGTAAAGAAAAAGGGATAAGGAGTCGGTTTTCCTGATTCCTAAGAAACGTCGTCTATAGACATAAAAAAATTGCGTTGCCAACCTAAGACTGAAATGTTTTGCATCTTGCCTCCATGCAAACTTGTAAACGAGTTTTTCTCCAGGAAATGAAATTCGGGACATAAAATATGTTATCGCACAAAGACTTGTATTAATATTTTACGTGGAATAAAAGCCTGGCTTATTTTCACGTACCAAATCTGTATTACGTTTATTATAAGCCGAGAAATAATATTTTCAAATTGTGGAAACGGTGATACAAAATACCTATTTGGGGGTAAATATTAAAGTAATATTTTCCACGGTATTATTATTTATTAAATATTAGATTGATCGCCGCTCAACTTGAGATACAGTTTGGCGACTCTCAAGTTCCACACAAAAATTCCAATTCTTACGCGTTCCATACATCCAGCATACCCACCTGCGCCACATTGCGAATATGTATTGACCCTTAAAATATTATTTTCAAGATATTCTGCGTCGGTTTCCTTTTATTATGTTAAACCAGCAATGACAATGAGACTTTATTATTGTTGATTAGGCTGCTTTCACCCTGTTCTTTAATTTTAACATATTATATTTGTTATTAAAGTAAGAAAGGTGGTTAGTAAATAAAAAAATATACAGGTTACATTAGATACAGAAAAGTTGGTATCTTTACACCCCTATCCTCGTAGTCATAGGCAGAGACAAGATACAATCAAGATAGGTACACCCACGATTACACTACAGTTGTTACTATAAGTGCTTAATACTTGTTCTGTTTTTACTAGTTTTAAATCAAGTTGAATGTCATTTTAAATTCTTTGTAAAGTATTAAACCTGTGTTTTTAGATTTGACTGCGGCGTTGAAATATTGGAATACTAGCTGCCCGGCCTGGCTTTGTTGGAAGATGGAGCTTAATATGTAGTATTTGATTAAATGACTGGTATCTTACCGCAAAATTTATGGCATTAAGAAAAAAACGTATTTTCACACCAATGTCCTCGAAGTCGAAGGTAGAGGCACAACCAGGACTAAGATTACCCAGTTGGTAATTGAACTCTTGAATAAATCTCACAGAAGACACATAAAACGTAAGACCTACAATAAAATGATAAAAATAAAAACAGCAAATGTGTATTTTCAAGAATTTCTTAACATTGTCTTGAGTCTTCGGTTAGGAGTTGCTACCCTGGTTATGTCTCTGCCTACTTTTTCGGGGATATGGGCTTGAACATACTTTTAAAACAAAAACAAGGAAAACATTTTTATATGTTCAGATTACAGTATAAAAAAATTGCTACAGACCTACATTATGTTTAGTAGAAAAAAGCGCGAAATGAGATATATTATACACCTACATTTTTATATGATACTAACTTGTCCGGCAGACGTTGTTTTGCTATTTTATTAAGGTTTTTCTAGGGTTATAAAAACAGATGTTAGCCGATTCTGAGACCTACTCAATATGCTCACAAAATTTCATGAGAATCGGTGAAGCCGTTTTGGAGGAGTACGGTAACTAACATTTTGGTACGGGAATTTTATACCTAAGATCTTCTTTGGGAATTACTCTTAACTGTCGGTGATAGTTGTATTCGTTGAATAGTTTTTTAGCTAAACGTAAGCACACAGTTACCCACAGGTGATTATAGTGCCACTATATATAGTGATTCCCTGCATGTGCAGGTTTAACAAAAAAAAAAACAATTTTGCGTCCCATGTAGGGAGTATATCATAATTTGTTTTCAAATAAAAATCATTGGGCGCTTCACGTCATATATTTATGTACCACGTTTTAAAATTTAAACAATTTTTTTAATAAAGTGGCTGTGACGTTCGAACGGACAGATGGACATACCGAATCTACAAAGGTTTTTGCTATTTGGCTACGAAATCCTTATTATTAAATATTAATGGAGCTAAAAAAAACTTTTTTATTACGGAGAGATATGCCATTCCATTAGAATGAACACTTTAACATAGTATTAATTGCAAATCATTTACAATACAACTACATTATACAAGCTTTACTATACTAATTAGAATATGTACGCAGTACGGACCCACTGTAATAACAAAGTGCTGAAACTACTAATTATCGTTGTTTGACTACTTGTTGTATAAGCTCACATCCACATTTAGCGTTCAAACATGTGCACTACATTTTTAATTTTCCGATTACGGGTATTTCAAACTTTTTCAAGGTTTCAGTAAATTGTATTTTAACAACACAAATTTCCAACAAATAAGTAGCTCCCTTTTGTAACGGCTTTTCCTAAACGGCTTAAATTATTAAAACTACGCAACGGATTTTGATGTGGTTTTTTTAATAGATGAAGTGAATTAACATGATTTAAAAAGAAAATGATGTAAAAAAGGTTATTATAGCACTTCACACTATCTAGAGGAAAAAACACCTTGCTGTGCATGTGTCTTGTTTTCACAGAGTAAGCCATTCTTTCATGGGCCTATGTATACAGTTCTTTAATAAACTTCCCAATTATGTGAAAGAACTTCTAATTGAAAAATTTACAATATGTGTTAAATGTAAATTAAATCAAAAGGGTTATTATAACATTGCTGAATATTTAGCAGATAAGACTGCTTGGGATTAATTGCTTGCTTATGCCAATCTCTTATAATAAATAATGGATCATTACATAAACTATTGTAAATATATTTTAAAGTCAGAAAAAAAAGACAAGTCCGCTGAGTTTCTTGCCGGATCTTCTCCGGGTGCGGCCGCGTTCCGATTCGGTGGTAGATTTATTATTATATAGACCCGTCACAAGTGCCTCTTGTAGATTTATGTGAAATAAAGATGTTTTTGACATAAATTAATTAATTTGTATCACTAACAGGTTACTTATATTCTCACCCTGTGATTTTAGTTGACATTATTAGTTTATCATGACATCTTACAATTATTTATCAACAATAATACAAATAAATAATCTGTTTTCTGTAGTAAATAAAAATATTATTATATCATCATTTTCTTACCTACGCTAATATGATTAAAAACATACAAATAATTGTCATACATTGGTAATTTACATATTTCTCCCTAATTTTTGGAGAAACAAAATGTTTATAGATATTACTTTATGGATTGGGTACATAAATATAAATTCGGTAGTTTTATTTCTATTTACCTACTGTTTGGTTATAATTTTATTACACGTAGTATCTAGGTTACTATTGGTAGACACTATGTTAATAATAATCTGTTAAGATGATAACGATTGTTAAGTTTATTTTGTGATGTAATTATTTGTGTATGGACAACTTTATTTATGTAAGTAACATTGACATGTTTTAAGAGTAAGATGCCTTAGCTACAAAATAAATATAATTTGAGTTTGAGTTTGAAAGTTTATTGAACTACGGCTTGCAGAGATAGGCAGCGTAGACTCATAAGCTTGGCTTGATGACTTTTAACAATTTTCTAACAGTGCGATTCATATGGACTCGTCTTGGCAGCATTTTACATGGAAATCGTTTTGATGAGATCCCATCATGAGCTTGGTTAAGGTCAATTTATAATTATTTAGTTCTGATAGATATATACATAGGATAATGGATGTGAAGGAAGCAAGGCAGGTTTGTCAGGACCATGAGGTATGGCACTCGATACTCTCTGCCTATCCCGTAAAGGATTCGGCTTGAAGATACAAATGTATTTAGTTCAGATCTTAGACAGATGGACAAAAGACGGAATATATCTAAAAGTTTTTATCAGAAAGTACAGGGTCGTAGTGGTATAAAATGTAAAATAAATATAAATCGACCAAATTTATCCTCGATTGTATCTATAAATCTCCGTAAAAATCCTACAAATTGCACTCGAACTCGAATAAATGGCATCGATAAAATCTAGGTAGCACGGCTGGTAATAAAATGTGCTAGAACCTATAAAAAACTTAAATCGCTTACCAGTAAACATATAAAAATGGCGACTCCACGTTATAACCATATTTCATCGAAAGTTTTCAGTATTTTAGCGAATTGCGTAAATCGAAATCTTAAACTACTATTCGGTCAAAGGTTTGGAATTTTACGCGAGGTCCAGAGAAAAAATAAGTTAATGTTTTTGTAACAATTGAATTTAGTCAACATTTTTAATTAATTTGACTAACTTTGGCGACATTTGTTCATTGAATTGTGAGTGTACGAGCTAAACCGCAAGTAGCAAGAACAACCAAGCTGATCTGATAATGAAACTTGAAGATAGGAGACGTAATCCTGGATAGCCTGCTAGTAGACCCATTGAGTTTAGACTCATTACATTTACCTTAATGAGACCTGTTAATATTTCTGATGACTAGAACTTGATGATAAGGACCTGATGATAGAATGAGTGATCATAGTTTAAAAGTTACGGCATTATTTTTTTTTATGATATAGGAAGGCAAACAAGCAGACGGATTTCCTGATGGTAAGAAATTCACGCCGCCTAGAGACACCAAAGATGGTAATGGTGCGTTGCCGATCTGAGATCAGGATGTTAGGCCTCGAGCAAAAGTAAGTTTACCGGCTACCTTACCCTCCGAGCCGGAACACGTCATGACGTTATAGCGGCAGGAATAGGTAAGGCGGTGGTTCCAATCCGGGCGAGTCGCTGCGAAACTCTACCACCTAGTCAGATGTCACGGTGTTAGTGATGATAAGCCTATGCTCGTCTTTTACGAGCTGCCTAGCAAGGAAGGCAGATGGTCTATTATGCAAAGGAGCCCGGACCAACACAAGGAAAAATTATGCACGTTTCGTAATCTGTACTTCAAAAAAAGAGAGGTGTTGTAAGTTTGACTTGTTTGTGTGTGAATGTGTGTTTGCCTGTGGCATTGTAGCTGCTAAACGAGTGCGTGTGTACAAGTTTGTGGCATCATAGCTATTGAACGTATGGACCAATTTCAATGCGGACTTAATGTTCGAAAGCTGACGTGATCGGAATTATTTTTGGCTACATTACATATAATTTTGGCCTGAGGTTCATTACATATTTTTAATTTTAAGATTATTATCTTATTAGATAAGTAAAATTTGTATTTATAAAAATCCAAATTATATTAATTTTATACTTTGAAGATCCAAAAACCACTTTTTATCATACCTAACAATCACTTAACGGAGGAATCGACGAAACTGTGTATTTTATTTTTTCAGAAAATTGTGTATTTGTAATTACCACTTCGACAGTAGCAAATCTGTTTACATTATACACGTAAGTTGCATTTTAAAACTTGAATTCTTACGTTTTTTTTAATCGCTTTTGTTTTGACCTGCTAGACCATAATATAAAAATGTCGTATTATTTACACTCTTTTTAACTCAGGAACGGCTGAATCTATGGACTAAAAATTTGTAGAGGTACCTAGTTTAGAATCAAGAAAAGGACATAGGTTATTTTTTTCACGTTTGACTGGCCGAACTAGAAAAAAAAATATTTTTTCTCGTACTAACTGAAAGGATGGAACGAACTTTTCCGAAAAAACTTTTTCGGAAAAGTCAATGATAAACGGCGATTAATGAGATATCCCTACTAATATTACAAACAGAAATGCTACACTTTCACGCTAGAACTACTTAACCTATCACCATAAAAAAATTGTGTAGGTACATATTCCTAGAGTCATTAAAAGTAACATGGTATACCTTTTAAAATCCGTGAGTAAAAACCTATACAAGTATAACTTGAGTCACTGCATAAATAATGATGTAATTTAAATCATTGTCGTCTGTGGTTTGTTAGTAAATTAATTCCTTTGTAAAATAGATTGACAGCTTTTGACAGAGATAGGTACAGCTGAAACTAATTAAAAGGAGAAAGATCCATTCTCTCCTTTATCGTCAACGCTCTGAGTAAATGATCGTATTGTCCAACAAATAAGGAGCACATTAGATTGTAAACCGTCAAAGGGCTCTACGATATCTGATATCATTAACTTGTGAACAGTACAAAGTTTGTGGTATTTTACCGCATAGCGTGTACCAATTTGGAACCCTCCCTGGGTTTTCACGTTTATTTCAAACATTACAATGATACTGAAGTAGAGATGTGTATGACTTTTGTTACAAAATTGTTATATTTGTTTGGTAAATATCGTAAAAGAAATGCAATGTGAGATTGAATAATATAAGGTAAGAAAGTACAGGTTAGATTAGGACTTTTCGAAGCCCTGGGTGGGTTCTTTTTGATTCTTGTTTTTGTGGTATGTTTGTTTGTTAGCGCTTTACGAAACATTTTGTTTAGGTCGCAACTAATTTAAATCTTACAGTAATATATAATCGAAATCACGACTGTAAGTGCCTGCTATTATTAATGACGCGTTTTCCATGTTATAAGAGAGCGAGTAAACACACTGTTTTCCTGATGTTAGTAGACCACCGTGGCCTATAGACGCCATAGAAGTTGTAGGTGATACGCTGTCCTGTGGCCAACTACACTACCCTCTGTACCGTCCTATAGACACCATAGAAGTTGTAGGTGATACGCTGTCCTGTGGCCAACTACACTACCCTCTGTACCGTAACATTACACTGTCAGAAACTAAGAATTGGTAAGACGGCGGATCTTTACCCGACGGAGTTACAGCACATCTCTTGGTTGTACTAGGTGCACATCACCTGTAGTATTGTTGGTAACGACCCGATTAACCTATGTTCATCTTACGTGAGTTCTTAGTCAGTGCCAGTATCTATTATACATAATCAGCAAACTAGGCCATCTCCGGGAGAAAAAAAATGTGATGTCTTTTATCACGTTAAAACGTCTAATCGAAAAAAATAGTTTGAATAAAGTCCTTAACATTAAAAACTGTTTTCCCATAGGATCGGATGGCAAACAAGTAGACAAATTTTACGAAAGGAAGAAATACACTACGCCTACCAAAATTGGTAAAGGTGTGTTGCGAATCATGATGTTAACCCATGCGTAAATTCTATAAGAGCATGGAATTTAGGGTGACAGGAAAATTGTCAGTTACAAATTGGAAACACGAGTCAATTTCTTCAGCCAATCGTATTTCCTTTCGCCAATTGTAAAATATTTATTTTAATCAATAAAATTAGACGATTTTAAGTTTTGCTACGTAAATAACTTTGTAAGTGGCCGGTGCTTAAATTGTAATACCCGAGAACGTTAATTCAGTTGCAATAGAGCGCAGTTTACGGCTCCTGGTCTCCACGAAATACATTTTTTTTATGTCCGACTAGGTGGTAGAGTTTAGCAGCGACTCGCCCAGATTGGTACCACCGCCTTGCTTATTTCTGCCGCCATAACGTCCTGACATGTTCCGGTTGGGAGGGTAAGGTAGCCGGTAAACTTACTTTTGCTCGAGGCCAAACATTCCGGCCTCAGGTTGGCAATGCACCATTACCGCCTTTGGTGTCTCTAGGTGGCGTGAATTTCTTAACATCAGGAAATCCGTCTGCTTATTTGCCTTCCAATATCATAAAAACAAATGTAATGGTTCCCCATTTGTGACCAGATTAAGACGGTTGTGTTTATAACCATAGTAAATTAGGTAATAATCTGGAGTTGTTTTGTTTTTGACTATAAATTATTATATTTATAAGCTTTGAATTTGACCTGTGTATTTGTTACATTGTTAGTGGGATGTGTGAGAGAGTGAATTGGTGAGCATTATAAAACTGAAGTTTCAAAATGTAAATCTCAAACGATTGAGGTTACAGAGCACCCACGACTAGCCGGAGATACTAAGACCAACAATGTGATAGGTCCCAAGCCTGTCTCCTACCGAGCACATATGCAATCTCGGGCATCGTTGTTTTTATTCGAAATTTGATAAATACATATTAATTTGATTTCTCGAAACAGGACCTTATGATATCAAGTCCGACAACTGGACCGCTAGTCTACACAGACGAATTGTCGTCTGTTTTGGATTTAAATATATTTTTACACTATTTTTTTTTTAAACAGTCACCTCCATATTAATAAACAGACACTAACGTGTAACAGTGTCATAAAGACTGTAATATATCTCTGAGTACTTTGATCTATGTTTATTAAATACGATGAAATGTGCTTAGGATTTGAAATGGTTTCAGTCAGTCAACTAACTCTTAACTTAGTCTTATAGAGATATTTTAAACATAATGGGGGTTCGATTCCCGACGGGATGTCCATTGTGTGATGAATATTTACATGTCTGTATTTCTGGATCTGATTATTTAATAAATTTATTCTAGTACATATATTTAGATAAATCTAATTTCTAGATTAGAACCGATGACAAACCCAAGCATTTATGTGACTCGTCCGGGGATATTTATTTATAATACTTTTTCACACATTTCATCAAGTGTCAGGCATCCTAGACTATATTTCAAAGTATAAAGGAATCGACTCCTCACAATTTTAACCGCGACTACGTACAAAACTCATACAAACTGTCAGTGCATAAATACTCCACAGTTTATAAGTAAGCTAGACAGCTGACAGCAATTTATCTTAATACAGGTCATTGAACATGGAAAAGTAAGTTGACGGGTATAGAATTATTTTGCAAAGAATAATTTATGACTATGTTTTGATGGTAGAATGCCCATGTTTCTATATGATCGGTAAAATATCATAGTGCTAATAATATCAACTCAAGGTAGACTCATATTTCATTACTTTTTTGTTTCAAATTCATCATCCGCTCATAGTAAATTAAAGTATTTCTCTAGTGTTAGTCAGATTTGGAGCATCTGCCTCAAACAGAAAATTACTTTACCTACTACTACTTTCGTTACGTTTTGGCCTTCACGTTAGTATTTTGCCATTAGTCAAGTAGAAATTTGCATCAAATTGTTATTCAATCAGTCATAAGTCGTCAGTAAGTCATGTCAGGCTCTTGGGTAAAGCGGTGTCCTCATGCTCATGTAATGAGATTTGGCAGCAACGACTAAATACAAGATACGCTAATTTCTTCATGATTATTTCATTTGCGCACTTTCACTGAACAAAATTGTACAAAATGCCACCAAAATTGACTAATTTCACTCAATATCAACACGAAATTAAAAAAATTATGAAAAAACTTCGACCATCTTTTCTCTCGATGGCGCCAAAACTCAATACTTCATCCAGTAATCAAAATTACTAGAATGTTATACTAGCAAACCGGGTTCGATTTAAACACTTTGTAATATATCATGCACAAAATCGATTGACATGTTATTTGTAAAAAAAAGTAGTGGTACACTTCAAGCTTATGTATTTGTAAAAAAATTAAAACAGTTATATTATGATTTGGCTAAATTCATATTAACTTGAAAGTATCTTAGTTTCTTAATATCAATTTCTTCTTTTTAATTTATTCTTAACAACATATTGGTGCTGATTTTACTGTGCATCGTATAAATTTATTTTAGATACATGCTATCTCCTTCTACCGAAACTTAAACAAAAGAGAATAAATGTTTCAGACATGTCAGATTAGTCCGAACATGTCAAATTGTGATGTTTTTAACCAAAGTTTTAGGAGGAATAGATTAGGCTTCTAATAAATGACATATTCAGATTAATGGGATAGGAATAAAATTATTTATTTTTTTCTACTTACTTTTGCTAAAAGCATAAAACTTGTTTACATAACGCACAAGAAAATTACTTATTAATTAATAATTAATTATCACTTTGAATAAAATCGGTACAATTGTCGTCTTTGCTATTGTTTTTGACATCATCCTAAGATTTGGATTGCTTTTTTGATTTGAAAAGATAGAAAACAGGCACACGGCTTTCCTGATAGTAATAGATAACCGTAGCCTATAGTAGGCGTTATAGATGAGTTGCTGTTCTGTAGCCTACGTCACGGTAATGATGGTAATAATGATAGGATACTGTATCCTATCTTCATGCAAACTGGCGAAAATGCATTTATACAAGTAACTACGCGTCTTCGTGTGGTATGCACTTGGTATAACGTCAGTCGCGGTTGCGCAGATATAACGAAAGTTTGATTTAATAGTTTTTTCTATTTTATTACAAATAGGTAAGCGGACTATTTATAAATGTAATTTGGTTTAAAAATACTGAATATTTACTTTATGTGGCTAATAACAAATATAGATGTAATAATGTTAAATGTAAAAACATATTAGTCTTTTAACTAAATAACAATAATAAATCTGTTCGCAACATATACTAACTACCACAGCAAGGGAAGAATAGGTATGTAGAAATAAAGTTGAGTAAGTAATTTATGAAATCGATTTTTGTTAATACCTATGCTTACTTGTGTACATGTAATAGTTATACTATCTACAGTAGTAGTTTTTGAATGTACGAGGGTGGATCCAAAAGTTCTAAGCCCGACCAAGAAAATGAAAGAAAAGTGGGTCTAAATTTATTTTTATTTTTAGACATAGTCTCCATCTAGCTCAACACACTTCTTCCAGCTGACCTGCAACTTATTTATCCCCTCGAAAAAAAAGATTCCGGAAGGTCGGCGAAATAGTCGTTTACTGCGACTATCACCTCAACTTTGGTCGAAAATTTCGAGCCACCCAAGAGTTTTTTTTAAATTTGGAAATAAATGATAATCCGAAGGGGCTCAATCCGCCGAATAAGGTGGATGGGGCAGCAATTCGTAGCCACAATCATGGATTACAGACATTGTTTCAACCGAAGTATGAACACGTGCATTGTCTTGATGAAACAAAACTTTCTTACGCAACATTCCCTTCCTTTTTTCTTTTATTTCTTCCCAGTCTTCGTAAAAAGTTACAATAATAACTAGAATTTATAGTTTGACCATTCGGTAAATAATCTACAAAAATAATGCCCTTCGCATCCCAAAAAACAAAAGCCATGACTTTGTTAGTCGACAAAACGACCTTAGCCTTTTTCGGTGTAGGAGAGTTTGATCTTTTCCACTGTTTGGATTGTTGCTTTGATTCAAGAGTATGGTAGAGAACCCAGCTTTCATCTATGATAACAAATTTAGACAAAAAGTTCTCAGGACAGTCTCAAAAAGTTCCAAACGGTCTCGCGAAATTGTGTATCGAACTCGTTTTTGTTCAGCTGAAAGCAACCTCGGGACCCAGCGAGCAGAAGCCTTATGAAACCCCAACTCTTCCGTTATTATGTGTTGCACCCGGCCATAACTAATGTTTGTTATCTCAGCTATCTTACCAATGGCCAAACGTTGGTCACCCAGTACGAGATCACAAATTTTATCGATGTATTCTTTCGTGGTAGAGGATGTAGGCCTTCCACTCCTAGGATCATCTTTAATGCTCTCACGACCGCGCTTAAACTCAGCTACCCACTTTTTAACACTGGAATACGATGGAGCAGACTCCCGCAAAGTGCTCACCATATCTTGATGAATGTCTTTTGGTGATAGGCCTTTTTTATTGAGGTACTCAATGACTGCACGGTGTTCAATTTTCTCCATTATTGAAAGTTGCGTCAGATTGCTTCCAACAAATAATTTATATTGTGTCGTATCGGAATGAAACTGCGCACAATAAATCAATATGACACATACTAACAAATGACGGTAGATTTTAAAAAGATGTCATAGCTCCATATAGGCTAGGCCACGAACTCTTGGATCCACCCTCGTAATTACCTGTTTCTTGTGGTTCAACGGTAGAAGTCTGATGCCCAGAATAAATTTTCATACATACATACATATCTTCACGCCAAGTCCCTTACGGGGTAGGCAGAGAGTATCGAGTGCCAGACCTCATTATTTTTATATTATATTATCATAAATTTTCAGGTTTTTAAAAAACTTTTGCACAAGGTTACAAAACACAATTTTTATGTGGCGGGTAATAAAATACTTAAAAAAATGAGAACATTATGTTTTCGTAGATTTAAAGAGGCGAATTAAATCAAGATAACAATTTTTCTCAAAACAAAACTGATTTAAATAATTTGAAAATTTAACAATTGTCATTTTGACTTCGCGTGTTTGAGGTTTTGGTTGACTCCATATTTATGAACATTTTTTTTATTTATCAGTGAACCTTTCACCTTTAAGTCACCGTCAAGTTATAAGTTCAAGTAATTGCAAAATTGTGATGTAAGTGTTTTTAGAGTTATTGTGTATAGAAATTGAAGCTTTGCCCTACACAGCTTCTAATAACGTTTTGAAAGCAAAATATATAGTCTCATCTTAGCAAAACTTTACATGAAAATGATTTTGATGGGATTTCACTAGTTTTCGTAAGTTGTTTACTACAAACACTGCTGCACTAAATTAATTTACCAGGTGATTGAAAATTATGCACAGTACACCCTGATTGGTAAGCTACCAAAGCCATGTATGGCTTCTTTAAAGCCATAGCTTCAGTGCCAGGCATGATCTTTTTCTGTTCTTGATGCAATTTACTTAGAAACACTTGTACTTTCCACAATATATTTTATTATATAGCACTGATGATACTTGTACAGCGAAACCGGTTGGCTAAACCATAAAAATAAAAAATAATAAAATATATTGTGGAAAATACAAGTGTTTCTAAGTAAATTGCATCAAGAATGGAATTCCACCAAGCACCGACGAAAAGAAGTATAGAATCTATCTTTTTCCGTGTTTGAGGGTAAGATAACAGCTGGTAGAACATGAACATAGCTCTAAACCTTACCGTAATATGTTACTTTATAATGAAGAACTAGTGTTTTCTCCAATAAACATATATTCATAGAAAGCTATCTTCTACTTTGTGGCATAGTAAAATGAACGTTCCGTGTTACTAAATTTTTCTATTTTCTGTGCACTAATACCGTAAGGTTGTGAATCATTATTTAGACCTACCAGTGGTCTTTAATTGTTAGAAGAGCCAATAGCTTGTTCGATACCTTGTAATATAAAATAATTAATGAAATTCCTGTTCGTCTGCAATTTTTACCATAAAAAATAATAAAAATATCAGAGAATCGAATATAAATACAATACGAGGTATACCTGCAAACGCTAATTCGACATGGGTCAGGGTATTCGAGCCGTGTAATATATTTCATATCTTTAGACTCGGATCACAAGTCACAGCCGCAACCAAATTGAATTTCCGGCTCGACACGACAATTTCATCATTATTAGCTTCAATATTCTGGAGGCGGCTCTTTCAATATACATAGATTAAAACTTTTTGGGAAGGATATTTTATACGCTGCGTGACACTTCGTTGTTATAAAGCAGAAGTTTTAACTTACTAGAATTACAAAACTTTTTGAAGGTTGTCTTAAATTCTCATAAGTTATGAATTTAATTAAATTTAAAATTATATTTAATACGCTGCGTAATACTTAGATGTTACAAAGCAGAAGTTTTGACGTGCTAGAATCACATTTTTTCAAAGGTTGTCTTATAACTAGTTCACATTAATTGAAATGTAGTTAGTAAATAATGACAAAACAGTACTATAAAGAGAAATGATTTTGAGTATATTATATAACACAAGTAAATCAACACGTTTGTAGGGCTCTACATATCGTTCATACATATAATTCCTAGGTGTTTAGTTTATATCCGGCTCAAAGGACCAAGACTTAGTGCAGTGCAAATTTCTTTATGATATCTGCATTTAGGTTTTAGGTTATGTTAGGTTAAGATGTCAAAACCAGGATAATCAAATGAAAAGTTTGGGGCAGTTGGCTGCTTTATTCAAAATACAATTAAATTTTTTTGTGTATGTTAACAGAGGTCGGTATGTTGCAGAATTTGCAACTTGACTCATAGACGGCCACGCATCCCTACATATCTCGCTCAACCTTTGACCTCTATAGGTGCTGTGTATTTATTACCATCAGAAAATCTGTCTTCAAGTTTATAGCCCGGTGACGTTGTAAAAGTCTATAGACGTGCACAACATTAGTCATTTCGAAAAAAAACTCCTAGTTTATTATAAATAACTTTTCAACAAAAAAATATATTTTTCTGTCAATCTTTTATTTTTAAGGTATTTTGTGATAGTGATTCCGAACTCAAATAAGAAGCAAGCAAAAATAATCAGGAAATACTGATTTAAAAAATACCGCTTATTGACAGCAAAAGTGATTATGAATCTGAGGCTGTGACATATAGCGCTTTAAGGGTGGCGTTGACGATGGCGATGACGGTGTACAGCAATTAGCCCGGGTATGGATCTACCACCTTACCTATTTCTGACGCCAGAGCTCTGTCAGGTTCCAGTCTAGAGGGTAGGGTAGCCTCAGGCTGTAGGACAGCAACGCACCTGTATCATCTATAGTGGGTAGAGGATATTGTTATCTCTTACACTCAGGAGATTTGTGTACTTGTTCGCTACGCTCTATCAAAACATAAAATCACTTGTACCTGATACCTACATTGCAATATGACCTCGCGCATAATTTAGAAAATAATTGTAAAGTATAAAATAGTGTAATTTGAAATACATTCTAGTACTCTATAAAAGCGTTGGTTATAAAATAATCTAATTACTAAGCAAGATAATTTCGACGATGAACGCCAGTGGAAAATTTTAAAATAAAATCTCTTAATAAACGATACGTGTCCGCTGCCCGCTCTTCCTTGGCTTTTAAATCGGATATCCTTGGCTCCATACCGTCCCCAGAAATTAAGTTACTTGATAAAAATCAGGGTCGATAATTTTTGAAACCAAAAAAAATTACAGTAGGATGAAACTTATAGGAAAAGGAGGGGAATATGTTCAAAACGAAAGGAAAAATAAATTAATGTCGGCCGAGTTCGGGAAATGGGAGGGGATGAGTTTTTAAGGGTAAAAAAGGGTTTATTTGATTTCCGGCAAAACTACAAGTCCTATGGAAACAAGTTAAATGGCAAAGTTGTAGGTAATAAAAAGATCTAGAACTTATGTTTGTGCAATTTTTTCACATAGCCTCCAAATTTAGGTGAAAATTTTAAAAAAAAACATGTTTTTGGTTTTTTACGTAGGTATATCTGTTTCAAAAATATTTTTTTCTGGGAAATTTGGTGAAAACTTACCTTATTATGTCCCAAATACACTGTAATTTATTTAATTTAAAATATTCATTTTTTCGCCTTATTTTAACTTAATATCAAAAAAGCATCCTAATTTTCATTCGAAAATTCTGACGTCAAAATATCAGCTTTTTTCAAAAAGTTTGGGGACTTTTTGTTCGTTGAACTATCTACTTACTGTTGGTGTAAAAAAATATACATTAGTATAGAAAATGTTCTCAGAAAATGCAAAAAATAAATCGAATTTTTTTTTATTCATTTTTTAAATTTTGAGGTGTGTATTAAAAATTTACACTTTAATTACTCAAAAAACGTAAGATTTCATGTTTCATTGCTAAACGAAAAAATTGACAATTGAAGTATACTTATATAATTAACAAACAAATAATTTAATAAAGTTAATATTTAATAAGACATCTACAGTATTTTGAAAGAGTTGTAGAATCTTATTTAAATAATATTTGTAGATACCTATTTATTGCTATTTTAAGATAATTTATGAACCTGAGTGACCTTTGATAAATTTTAGCTGATTGAAAGTTATTTCATAGAGAAGTGGGGACGGACCTAGGAGGGTTTGGGCCTTACTACATACCTGCTATTTCGTAGCAGCTGCAACCGTTAGCCAGTATTCGAGATACAGAGCAGTGTACAACATTAAAATGAAGGTAATTATAAAAATCACAATTTTGATAAGGAAATAATAACATCCTCCACCTGGACACATTAATACACAAATAACTTGATATTGTCATTTCCGCTTGGTGAAAATTATGTAAAAGTGAGACTAAAAATCTATCAAGAAAAGAAAAGGAATGATAAAAAAGTAAATATGTAATTTAAACGTTGAAATTCAAAAACGTCGAAAACATTGAAATAAAGAAGTAAATCAACTATAAAACCAGTCAGTAGCGCCGTCAATGCCCTTAATTATCATAAATAATTAGTTACAAATGCGAAGCTGACTATTAAACTAAACTAAAATATTCTGTGAAGTTTCTTCCAGCTTTTTTATTACTTTAGTTAATCACAATTCTCGAAGTAAAATCAACATCTTATCTAAACAACTAAAGTTAAAAATGAGTTACTTGAATGAGTTACTTGTTCTCCTAAACAAACATCAGAATCCAGAGTAAAATTAGAGGCGCAAAATATTTAAATTTAAGTTTAAATTTGAGAAAGTTTTGTGAAATAGTTTTAGGACAGTCACAAACAATAAAACTAGGCTTAGTTTGTTGGAGTTGACACGACTGTACCGCATAACACTGTAACACAAAAGGACTAAAAGCATAAAAGATTTCAATCAAAATAATCTTAAAATTAAAAATGTTAATTTAGTAGCCTCCGATAAAAATTAAATGTAATGTAGTTTTAAATCTTTCTTTTTAACCTAAAAAAATATTGAATAAGTTGACCTTCTAACAAAAAAAATTGAAATCAAACCTGATCCAACCCTTTCAAAAGTTATAATGCACAGACAGACAGTTAAACACACACATACATTCGCACGCACACTCACAAACACGTACACACGCAAGAACAAACACAAACTTATAGCATCCCTTTTTTCAGTCGGGGAATAAAAAAAGCTTCAATAAAACACTGTTGTGTAATTCAAAACCATTCCACGTCTTATTGACCGCCCCATAGTATATTTGTAGCAATCTAGATTATATTAATGAGGTCCCGGGTTTGAATCCCGGGTCGACCAACAAAAAGAAAATTGGATTGTTCCAATTTTCTAATAAAAAAAAATGTTGGTCGGGATTGGAAATGTGCCCGGTTGGCGATAGGCTTGCCACCTATCACATTGTGGGACTTAGTGCTAGTCGTGGGTACCTTGGTTGTACCTCTGCCTACCTCTTCGGGGATATGGGCGTGAAGATACTACTTTTTAGATAATATTAAACTATTATTATAATTAGACTAGATGGTAAAAACCTAGAAGATATTGGATATTTGTTACAATACAACAGCAACGATAGTAGTTGTATTTCGATAGAGGATGGGTTAGTCGGTAATCTTAGGTACTCAATAGGCTAAACTATATACCAGACTTAACTACCCGCGTAAAAGGTAGAGAAAGGATATAAAAATTTCACCGCAAGACTTGAATCCTTAGTAGCTCAAATGGCTACTAGTCCTATATGAAGCCCTAGTCAATTCTGCCAGCATATTAACGTTTCAAGCCTGATTTCAAATTTAGTCATGAAAAACCTTTTATGAAACACTCTTGCTTTGAATATGTTAAAAGAACACACTGTGTGTAGCCAAATGAAAATAATGAGTGTGAGACTAACAGACCAAACTTAATTGTTTTTGTTTGTTAAAATTTATTCGTTCTGTGGTTAGCTTTCAGTCTTATTTTCATGAAAAATAGTATGATAATTAGGTATGTAACTGGTTTCAAATGTGTTTGGATTGTTACATGCCTTGATAGTATGGGCTTACTTCTTTTTAAGAAGCTTTTATTTATTTGACAATTTATGTTCGTACTTCAAAGAAGGCATCTACTTTAAACATTTAGTACCTGACTGAACGAGCTTTGCTAGGTATTTTTATTTTTGGTTAATATTGTTTTTTGAAAATTAAGTATAATTATATATGAAAATAAAGCATGGTTTTACTATTATTTTACTTAAGTTAAAAAAATATTAACATAAAAATATAATTTCAAACGCGGTGTTCTTAAAATCAGCGCATTGCATACTGAAACCAAAATTGCTACCTTCTGAATTAGGCCTTTTAACCAGGAACGCAAGGACAGTCTGTTAGGGTATTATATTGTACGAGACTCTTCGCTTTAAGAACGTTTAATGTGAAGGGATCAGTAGTATTAGCAAGAATAGTCTGACGCTTCAACTGCTCTATCTATTTCAGGCTTAAGGAAGTAGCATTCACGTGAACTGTACTCTAGCCTGCTTTAAATTAAGCTATTCAATAAAGCCTGAATGTTTCTGGATCTTTTTTGAGTTTGTCTTTCTAGCGAAAGCTTAGATAATTTAAAACAACAACATTATCTCCTATATAAATTATAACGTTTTAAAATGTATTCATCATAAGAAAACTTATATTTATGAACATACATGCACTTTCAAAATATATTAACAAGTTACTAAAGAAATGTATTTTCTTTGATTATTTGCATATTCAAGCCATTGGCTAGTAGTTAAAATTTGCATGTGTGGCTTTCTCTTGCAAGGCAAAGGTTGCTTTTACTTCAGCTAAACATGTTTAGAATAGAAAGTCTGAACTGACGTAAAGTAATGTACACCTGCCTTAAAGTACAGTGTAAAAATCAATTCTGACTCTTTTAAAGTGTAAAACTGTACTATAAAAGAGTCGGTTATAAAGTAATCCAATTACTCAACAAGATGATCCCCACGATGAAAGCCGGCGAAAAATTCTAAAATAGAAATCTCTTAATAGCCTTCTGCACACGCTCGGCTTTCTTTGGCTTAAAGCTGGATATCCTATAGCAGGATCTTTATTTAATCCCGAGAATTTAGTTACTTGATATATTTAACTTGGAGTTCTACATTTAGTCAAAATAAACAATAACATATTTTTATCGCCTCTGCTTTAGCGGTCTAGCGTTGAACTTGACTTCTTGAGATCCTGGGTTCGATTCCTGGGTCAGGCAACAAAAAATATGTATTTTCTAATAATAACTTTGAGTTTCTTTAGCTGGTCGTGGGTGCCCTTGTTATGCCTCTGCTTATTTCTTCGGGAATATGGGCGCGAAGAAACTTTTTTATTTTACGAGTGTTGTAGTCAGGTGATTCTATACTTCTTTCTTTTCTTTTATAACTATTTACATGATTGAATACATATAACGTAAAAACCACTCGTAAGACGTTGACAACGTTTACATGGCGCCATCGCAGAATCATCTCAAACCGCGACGTGATAATAAAATATTTGGAGTCGGGTTGTGGCAGGTTTAAAATTACTGTAAGGACACTAACAATAATTTTCTTTAAAACAATGATAGGAAAATTATACACATTGACCCATATAACTGATAGCCTGTTACTCTAATAGAAAGAGACGTTTTATACTGAGCCAACGAAACGCTTAATACGAATCGGTCACAGCTGCAGCATGTCCGATTGTGCCAGGATTATCTAATCAATATCCACAGATCTACTGTCCGGGTGTAACGTTTGTTTTTACTGTTAAGAATAACTCCACAAGTCCGATATTATAACTATATCTAAAACATAGCTATTTTGTTACGTTAACCAAATTAAATTTAAAATGGGCCATTTAAGTAATCGCGAATCGTCGCGAGAATTAACGATATGTGGTTAATTGAATGGTAATATAGTGAAAAGTGTTCCCGGTACTTGATAAACTTCTAGTTTTTACTAATAATTTAAATATGGAAGCAGTTTTTATTTATTTAAGAGACAGTGAAAAGGTCCACCACTCTCCTGGTGGTAAGAGACAACCATGGCAGAAGTAACACAAAATGATCATACACAAATTAAAGTAAGATAATTATAGTTTTCGCTAAGTATGGTTCGCAACGATTCCAATATACATAAATACTTTGGTGTTTCCCAAAATAAATATGATATAAAATTGGAACTGGAAATACAGACATTGACATTCCACCGAGTTGGTCCGGATCCGCATGTCTAGACCTCTCTACGAGGTCCTCTCTTCTCGTAAGAAGCGAGCATAGGTTAAAGTATAGGTGATTAGTGATTCCCAACAACGCTACAGGTACTAGGGTGCTATTCCTACCATGGCGGCATTGCTCTTTGATGTTTCAGTCTGCATAGCCGGTAGACTTGCAAAATAGACCTTCCACCCTGGACTCAGAACGGCGACGCATCTGCAACATCTATGGTATCTATAAGCCACGGTCGTTTCTTACCATTGGGAGAGCTAAGCCTCGCGGTTGGTCTGTGAAGTTAGGTAGGTTAGGAGGGTACGCCTGTTGATTAACAAAACGAGATTGAAAACTCAACTAACTGTAACTTCAACAGTATCCGCTAGCCTTAATCCAACCAAACATAACTACAAAGAACTCATTAAAATCTTTTACACATTTATTGAACTGAGAAATGAAAAATCTTTTTTTTTTATAATAGTACTTTTTTATTGATCTCCTCGATGTTCAAGAGTCCACTCTCCAACAATAATCGACTCTTCGACATCTCGTCTTAGAAGAACTATCTGTATGTTTTCGTCGCTTAAATTTATTGCAGTAGGGACCTATTTTAATAAACATACCTATGTTGATCACCTCAGTCGTCTGGCTGTCCGATTATTAAACTTAACCATATGAGAGTCGATCCCCGAGTATAGCAACAAAAAACTGTGTATATCATATTACGTGCCCGTTTGGAGATAAGTTTGCAACCTTTTTATGTACATTAAGGAACTCAGTGTCTTTGGCTCGTCGTGGATGCTCTTGCTATTCCTCTACCAATCTCTTCAGGGAGACGGATGTGAAAATACTTTGTTTTTCTTTTTTATATGCATTTCTGACTAACATTTCAATCTCAATAATTCGTTTACTTTGAGAAAGTTTTACAATTTAATTACACAACTATAGTTTCTTAAGCCTGCACCTTGTCACAAGAAAAAGTAAATCAAATTAAATTGCAATAATTTTTAACAAAACTGGGACAAAAATGTAATAAATAACCGGTGAGGCGATAATAGCGAAGATGTATTACTTTGTTTGGTGAAATATAGCTTTATATGAAGTTAAATAATAATACATCCGAGGGTAATAAATTTCAACTTTGCTCAATAAATGATATTGAACGGCATGCAAATATAATGATGATATTTATTTTCTTTTGTTAAGGATCAAGTATCAAATTTGTCGAGACCCTCTATATTTGAATATGTTGGACTTAAAAAAAAATTGGGGTGGGGATGTGACAAATCCATCGCGCGCTTGTGCAACAATAGGATTTTTCATATCGTATTGCCTCTGATGTCCAGTGATTCCCGGGTCGGGCAATAAAAGATTTTTTTTTAGATTTTCTACTAAAAATAACGTTGCTCTGGATTGGATTAGAGCTGACTTGGTTTGCCACTTATCAAATTATAGAAATTATTATCTTCGGCTAGTCGTGGGTAGTCTTGGTGAATCTCTGCCTAACTGTAAAAGGATACAGGCGTGAAGATACACAACTTCAGGTAAAGCACCTATGCACGGAAGGCATAGAATATCGTGGGTCAAGTGTATTGAATCTTGCAGAACTTTCTAGCACATGCCACATTAGGCAATACTGGGCTGATTAGCATTTGCCATCTATTTTTTACTTGTATACTGCACTGTAGACATGTTTATATGTGGTGTATATTTTTTTGTATTTTGAATTAAAATGTAAAGGAAATCGTTTTCAAAGAGGAATCGTCTTCAAATCTCATAATTACATTTCTTCAATTTTCGCTTTGATACTAAAAAAAGATTTAAAGTCATAATATGATTACGCATTTATTTGAAAAAGAACTACTAGAAAAAATAATTGTTTAAAAAATGATGCTAATACTGTTTTGCATTTTTATTATCCTTCTTACACATAACCCAATGATTTGAATAATTTATTGAGTAGGGAATCCAATAACCCTTTAACCTTTAAGCCTACACAATGTAATAGCTATTGTTATGATTATGTTTGTTTGGGTCGGTTGAAGTTTTAAGGGATTGTGTCCTCATAAGTGTCAACAATAAACATTAGGTGACAATTATGTAAATACATATCATTTAAAACAAAGTATACATATCTATATTCAAATGCGTTTAATAATATTCTAAACCAATATTTTTTTTGGTGAATTTTATAAAACCCATAACTTAGATAGTATTATCACGGTTCTTCGAAATTATTTAGTTTTTGTCATTAAATACTGTTAACTAGAAAGTAAGCGAGATTTAATCTCTAACTAAACATACAGCAATTGTTTTAGTTAAATGTGTAACAACAGCGTTTCCTGGCAAAACATTACATAATTTTTTGGGATTTTTTGAAATTATGTTTTGTATTTAAAACCACTTTGTATTTAATTTAAATCCAAAAATATTATTCTATTCATTTATTCAAATTTATTTAAGCCAAATTTAAATCAGGTATATTTTTATCAGATGTATAAATTTACTGATTTGATCAAGCTAATACAAACTTTCAAAGATATCCAAGATTAATATAACTCTTGTAATCTGGGGAAAACCGTACTCTAAAAAATTAAAAAATACAAGTAGGGATCTATTTACACCATAAATGCGAAAGAGTTAAGATGTGTCCATTCGCATTGCGTATTAAGGGTAATAATTTAAGGGTAGAAATAATTTAGATCTTATAGAAGGACGGGCTTGTTTTAATCCGGATATCTCAACTGGTTCCCACAGGAGCCTTATTTACATAGCTTTAACTTGTAGAAGATGTTGTGAGAAACATCTAATAAAATGACATATAAACGACTTAGTAGATTAGGATCGGGGTTGCTTAACTACTCGCATGCACACACGCACATATGCAAACACGCACACACGTACACTTTCAAACATTGTGTGGACAGCAACTGGTTCGGGTAGGGATCCACCATCTTACTTATTCCTGCCGCCATAATAACAGGGTCATGTTCTGGTCCTGAGGGAAGATAAAATATAAAACCTACAATGTTGCCTATAGGCCGCCGTTCTCTTACCGTCAAGGAAGCAGTGTGGTTATTAGCTATCTTTCTTTAAAAAAAAAACTAAATCTGAAGCAACTTATAAACTGATGGTTACTTTTATGGGTAATATTTCTTAGTTTCAATATCTTAAAACTATGGTTATAAATAGATAAAACCGGTAAGTCAGCTCGGTAGCTTCTAAACCTTACACATATTGATGTCACTGCTTGTCCCGGTAGCTGTTGTTTGGACATTACGAGGATATGCATTGATACCGGACACGTTTCAGGTCAGTTTTGGTATCGATGGACACTATCAATTCTTAAACTTTTTGGCACATTTTCCGTGCTTGAGATACATTTAAACTAAATTTGCAACAGAATTAGTTAGATAGAGAGCTATTATTTAGATAGTTAGCTAGATAAAACTTAGCGGTACAAAATATATTACGGTCTATTCTCATAATATATACATGATTTTTGAATTGAACACTTCTTTAGTTGCGTTGCGTACTTTTTTGGAATGGGTAAAAACTTCTAAACTCGCGTCAGGACACGGGGTCTGAAATTTCGTTTGACGAAAATTCATAAGACGGCGCAGGGCGCTTGCGCGAATGTAGCGCAATAAATGAAAATTGTATTCTACCACATAAATGATAGTACTTTCACACTGTTAATAAAAGCAATTCGTGCAAAATTATTCCCTAACCATTACAAAATATCAAAAATGCACAACGTTAATATTTAGGTTTTCATTTCTGCCGGCTCTCTCGGAGTGCGACCTGTTTTTTTCATGTGAATCGATTTAGTTATTTTATAAGAGAGCGAATACAAATACCGTGACTGACTTAAAGCATAAAATGTAAAAAAAAGTATCTTCACACTTGTATCCCTGAATAAATAAGCAAAGGTACAACCAGGACACTTCTAGCGTCACAATAAAATGTAGGTCAAAATGGCATAATATACATTTTCTTGTAAAGGCTTAAGTCAATAGAAGTCGCTCTTCAAAAGGTTATTACATCAACATCTCAGGCAATTGCCTTTTTGCATACGCAAATAGCTTTTTCGTTTAAATGTCCAAAAACGGCACTCTGTGAAAGGGTTTTAGGAAAATTTTTGGGATTCCTCTTTAGAAATACAATGAAATAATAGTATTTTCTTCTGGTCTTACTGTCTTGGACACACTTTTAGCGGTCTGTTTGTAACTGCAAAGAAAACTGAATTTTAGGTCTGCCACAAACATGCGGAATACTTTTACAGAAGTCCGTTTCGAATTACAAAGCTAAACTTTCGCCCGAACAAAACCCACCTAAATTAAAAAAAGTCCAAATTTATTTGGTAGCTCAACAAAACCGCTAAACTTTATGAGAAACTTATTAAAAAGTTTATCTATCGGAACCCTAGTAAAAATCTAAAAGCAACCCTTTCAATGGAAAACAAAGGTTCTGATACATAAACTTACAAAACATATTACAGTTTATCGTCAAGCTGGCAGGAAATAAGAAGCTATCCAATTAGTTGGATATGTAAACATGGTTATATACTGTTATCGCTTTCAATACAAAAAAATATTGCGAGATAAACAGAAATCAATGGTTTTCTAAAAATTGTTACATGTTCTAAAATTAGTATATTACAGAAACTAGAAAATTCATTTTAGAAATTTAATAAAAGTAATAAAAAAATCGTTTAATTATGTTTGGAGAATAATAATAACACTTTTTAGCATTTTACGAAACATATAGCACGTAGCATTTATATGTGAGTGAGTTACTGTAAAAGAGCATGGCGAGTATCATCGACCATACATCCCAATAGACGCCGCATATAAGGCAACAAGGTGTAATTGTTCTAATGTAGCTTATTACTTAAAAAGATATGAACAGTATCGACCAGGTTTGTGACCTGTAAACATTGTCGCTTTGTTGTATAAAAAATAAAAAAATGGATATAAAATTACTATTTGTTCAACTAAATGATAGGTACGGTAAAGACAACCGCACTTCAAATTACCGAAAAGATGGTATAACTTTCCGTAGGTTAATTAAAAATAACAACTTTCATAATTATATTTTGAATTATTTGATGTTTATCGGAGTTCATCATATACTGGTCATTCATTGTTAGATGCGAGTTTATATCCCTTTCTTAAACGTGTGATTTTCAAGCTATCACTTACGTGTGCATACAGCAAGTGATGGACTAATGTGCAAATCTCTTTTAACGATATTTTTATTTATCTATCTCGAATAGGATACTGGTCTTCTACCGGTATTGTATGTAGGTATTTATGTATTTTATCGACAAATTTAAGCACTGACAGAAACAAGAAAAAACTTCTTACTTTTGAGTTGGCCTCTGGATAAAACAAGGCACAAGATCATAAAATAAAAAACCCTAATTGGGGTTAAAGACACCAGACGAGAGAATTGGTTTCCGAATTCCAAATTCCAAATACGGTGAATTAAATATGAACATTTTGCAGAAGATTGTTTTATACATTTTACGACACTGCTGCTTAATGACAATGCTAGACCACATACTGCACAACAGATAGCTTTTCAATTGGAATGTAAAAGAGAAGAGCATCAATTGGA
>NJDC01000631.1:31225-44362 GCA_002245475.1 Calephelis virginiensis | reverse complement strand
CTGCCTATTCCTACCTCCTCAGAGATATGGGCGTATAGACCATCTGCTTTCATGCCAGGCAGCTTGTAAAAGGCAAGAATAGGCTTACCCTCACTAACACCGTGACATCCTACTAGGTGGTAGAGTTTCGCAGCGACTCGCCCGGATTGGTACCACCGCCTTACCTATTCCTGCCACCATAAGGTCCAATGCTTGCCGTTAACGTGTTCCGGTTTGAAGGGTAAGGTAGCCGGTAAACTTACTTTTGCTCGAGGCCTAATATCCCGGCCTCAGGTTGGCAATGCACCATTATCACCTTTGGTGTATCTAGGCGGAGTGAATTTCTTACCACCAGGAAATCCATCTGCTTGTTTTCCTTCCATTTTCATAAAAAAAACATGAGTAAGTTAATAAAGTGCTTCCCTGAAATAAATGTCGGTATACTCCGTAGCAAGAATAGCTGAGCTATTTAACCATTAAAATAAATACTTATGTTTTGGATTGCCCACTCAGTTTAGGATCTGAAGTTCTTTAATGTGAAGTCAGAACTGTAGGAATTGATAGCTTGACTTTCCTTCACATAATATTTTCATGAATCACAAATAAGAAAGTTTTACTTAAGATCTCCACGATTCATTACAGGTTATATGTTCGACTCCTACCTGCTTTTATGTTCCTGGTAGTTTCTGAAAACTTAAATATATAATCCATACATCAGATTGGGTAAATGCGAAAGTCAGTCTGTTGTTCTTTCACGTTTAATCTGCGTAACCGATTTCAGTCTTGATTAAAATTCAATACTATAGAAGTAGCTAAAGATTCCAGTTAAAATATGTGCCACAATACGAACTATAATAGAGAATAAAAAAAATATATGAGATTCACAACTATTCTACAAAATCGCGGGCAAACAGTAAGTGATAAGAGCTTTCATACATTTTTCTTTGACGAAGAACTAACATCGTTCATTAATATTCCAAAGAAGATATTTTAAAATAAAGCCAAAACAGAAATAAAGTGCACCATAAAATTTTGTAGCAAATGCGAGTCTGTTGTACTGAAATTGAAGTTTCATATCAGACCTATTATTTTCAACTTTGTGCGCACTGGTGAGACAAGTCTAAAGTTCTGTAAGTTATTTTAAAGGTTCACGTTCTGTGTTTCAGTTTTTTATATTATGTCCTAATTCTTGAATTCTGCAGCCGAGTCTCGTAAAACGGAACCATTTACAAAATCATAATATCTGTCAGTCCATCCATCTGTAAGTCGCAGCTATTTCATTCCCAAACCATTAGGTCTACACAAATGACACTTCGACTGGTATTGAATTAAAATAAATGAAAACATTTCGAGGGAAACAAATAACGTTACCTATACACGTTGTTTGTTATACGTTAAATACACCACTCTTTTCGTCGGATATTAAGAGAAATCAAAATTTATAATGCAATCATCTGTAATATCAAAAAAGAACTAATATATTTGGCATCTTGTATGCAATTGTGGAACCTTAAAAATCCCAGCTGTTGCAAAAGCTATTTCTCTTACTTAAGAATCAAAATGTAAGGTACAAATCCATTTACAATGAGATCCGATATTGGCAGGTTTAATTGAGTTTTTCTCGCGTATTTAATTACACGGCTCGGTGGAGTCGGTCTGATATTTCCCTCAAGCAAATGTGATGTAATATATCTCTTGTTATTTCAAATGCTTATTTCCGGTAAAAGACAATAAGAGGTACAATCCGTGTGGAAATATTTATATATGCAGTCTCCCGTATGTCGTTATGAGAATATTATGTCGTATAAATATCTTCAGGTTTCGAATTTGATGAAACACATTAATATTGTTTTTCATTGAATAATTATATTATTATGTGTCATATTGCGTTGATAGCGTTAGACCAGCAAACACGCAAAACATTCGAACAAACATTAGATCGAAATTCTATACCTACTCTTGATGACCTTATTGCATTCGTTCAAAACCAAATTACAGTTACAAACCACAGTGCAACGCACCTACCATCGAATGCGTACGCGCAACCCAACGCGTCACAGAGCAAGCGCCCGGTCACTAGTACCAAAGTAGGTACTTTAAAACACAATAGGAACTACTCACATACGACTTCTACGCAATCTAAACTTATCTGTTTACATTGCGGCGATGAACCTATGATTTTTCGATGCAATTAATTTTGTAAATTGATAGTCGATGAACGCATTAGTCGTGCTAATGAATTAAATATTTGTAAAATATGTTTGAAAAAACATTCATCGAACTGTACTTGTAAATTTTAATGTTTAATCTGCCAATCTTCTAAGCATCATTAATTATTATTACATAACGATAAGATTAGCTCGACACAGGCATCAAACATACTAAAGTCGCTGAGACGACTTGACCACCTGTGGTCAACAATACATGTTTGTTATCGGTACAAACGAATGTGTCTACCGTGATATTAGGTACAGCTGTCGTAAAAGTATTAGACGCATACAATAGGCACCAATTTTGCCGCGTTTTGATTGACTCGGGCGCGCAGTCGAGTTTTGTATTTAGAAACTGTGCTACGCGCCTGGGTTTGCCTGCACATAAATGCCCATACAATATTTACGGACTCGGCGGTGAATTTATAAAAAGCAAAGGAATAGTTTCGCTCGCTGTTCAGTCGCGTCACTGTGTTCTGTAGTTCTTAGTTCAATAAAACCAAATAGATTTTTTATTTATTTATTAACGAATTATAACGTTTTCGTTTCAAGTTAGTCTGGTATATAAAAAAGTACTTACAAAGAAATAAACATAGGAATAGATGCCCAGAGATCCTACTATTAGCCGATAGCATTTTTATCCCCACAAAGTGATAAGGCAAAGTTGTCGCCGACGAGGAAGTTATTCAATCCTGAGCAATGTTATTTTAATTCAAAATTGAAAACTGCATTTCTGAGTGGTCCGACAAGGGAATCGAACTTCAACACCCACACCGGACTTCTGGACAACAAAGTCAATACAAGTAAAATAATTATTAAAAATTTTATTTTATGACGTTGGAAGGCAAACAAGCAGATGAATTTTCTGATGGTAAGAAATTCACGCTGCCTAGAGACACCAAAGGTGGTGATAATGCGTTGTGAGGCCGGGATGTTAGGCCTCAAGCTTAAATCTAAATCTAGCTAAAACAACAGTTATAATTTTTTTTAACTTATAAAAATGAACGCGACAAGCTAAATTTAATATTTAATGACAACAAAATTGAGGAATTAGAACAAACAAAGTTTTTGGGTGTTATTCTGGATAAACATCTCAACCATAAGGCAGAAATCACTGCTTATCATGGGTTTATAAGAGCAATCCTAAGGTACGGACTTGTTTTATGGGGTAATTCGACGAGAGCGAGCGTCGAAAAAAGTGTATTAGAGCACATCTCGTTTTAAATCTTGCAAGCTTAAATTTAGATCAGTGAAATTGTTAACTCTCACATCACTGTACACTTGGAAGCGGGTTTATTTGTGAAAACTAAAAGTATTTAAAAAAAAACAATGTGAATAAACAGTATGGAACTAGGGATCCCGCTAAACTGGAAGTACTTTCAGGTAGAACAGCCTTTTACAGGAAAAACTGTCATGCTATGTTGATTAAATCTATAATGAAATTCCACAAAATGTTAGGGAAATACCTAGGGCGTATAAATTGTTTCAAACAAATAATAACTAGGTGCCTTAAAGAAAAAGTATAGTAAAACATAAATGAATATTTAGCAGACAAACAGTTTCTAGCAGTAAAATCCAAGTAAAGTAATGTTTATATGTGTGTGTGTGTGTGTGTGTGTGTGTGTGTGTTTTTTAAACATTTGAATTTATTGATATAAATGAATATTTTTAATTAATCTAATTTATACTTTTTTTTAAATCTAATTGAAATGTCATAATTTTGTAGGATAATTGAACGTCTTTTAAAATAGTTATATTATATTTGCATGCCAATAATCGGGATTCAATTATAATTAGTTGTATGTAATAAGTCGTCAATAAGTCATGTCAGGGTCTTGGAGAAAGCGGTGTCCTCATTACTCAAACTCATGTACTGCGATTTGGTGGCGGCGAGGAAATACACGATACGCTAATTTCTTTATGATTATTTCAACCCTTTTCTGAACTAAATTGTGCTAAATGCCACCAAAAATGACTAATTTCACTCAATATAAACACGAAATTCAATAATCATGAAAAAACTTGGATCATTTCTCTCGATGGCGCTAAAACTCCGTTAGTAAGACTGGAGTTTAAGTATTTTTCCTTCTTTAATTTCAAACATAACGAAGGAGTCCATCCCCAAGAGATTCACCGAATTGATCCCAATTTGTAACAAATTCTTTTATATGAAACGTTGGGTGTCAACAAAGGCATTATAATTCGGATCACGTCACGTTTGACATCTTCGAGAGCAATTCTTCAGGGATTAAATTTCCCAATCTTTATCGATAATGGTTATTTTAAATCCTTAATAGGGATCAATGAAATGTAAACTTTTTGGCAGAGCCTTATTTATAAACGAGATCAAGTCACGTGCAAATCTATCTACCCTACCCTCCATAGAATATGACTACGGCAAGAAAGCCATGGCGGCAGAATTATGTGGTACGGTAAGAGCCGACCGTGGACTTTAGACATCACAGATGTTTCAGGTGTGTCGCTGTGAAAATTGTGCAAATCTACTCTACCCTCAGGACAAAAATATGACATTACAAGATATATTGCTTAACTGTTTTTATGTCAATTGATTCCCAGAACAAGAATTTGTGACATAAATTTTAGAAGTGATAAATACATATATTACATACAAAAACAAATACCTATTTCCCTTAGCTATAGCATCATTACGCTATTGTTTTTTGGCTAGTTTCTTTTTTCTAAAATGTAAATTTAACGCAACATTTGATGATTGTTTCGAAATTATTGACCGCCTCGTTGATCGAGTGGCTAGAGCACACACTTAACTATGCCGACCAACCAAAAGTCTCGGGTTCGATTCCCGACGGGGGCAGTCATTTTTGTGATGAACATTTAGATGTCTGCATTTCCGGATCTGGGTGTTTATTAAATTTATTCTTGTATTTATATGTATTAGAATCGTTGGCTGACACCTATCATACAAACATATGATTTGCTTACTTTGGGGTTAGATTCAATTTGTGTAACTTATCCAGAGATATTTATTATTATATATTTATTTATTTATTTAGAAGAATTGAATTAATCTCAAAGTAAAACAATCAATATAGGGTTGTAGATGCGGAGAAAAATAGATAAATTGAAATAAATAAATCTATGTCATTATGTAAATGCCTGGCAAGTCTGCCAGCCTGCCTTCGATAAAAAAGATTATCCTTCACGTTGAAATAAAAACACAAAACCCAATTGCGAAATCGATAAAGTAAATTATTTTTGTGTAGTACAAAATAAAGTGCAGTAACAGTTAAATAAAAATAAGGCCTATATTGATACAAACGTCGGACACGATATAGTGGTTGTCAAACGAGGAAATATTTGTGCAACTAACAAAAAATAAAACTATCAAATAGTAAAACGATGGACGGTGTCTTTATTTACATATCATATCCACCGATATATGCGTAAAATTTACTTTTATAGTCATGATATGTGTGCATATACTCCAATGTTTTAACGAATGATCAAACAGTTTGACTGATGTTACGAGAGCCTATAATATAATCGAAGTTAAGGATGCACATTTATCCACTACTGTACCACTTGTGCAAATCTCCAGGGTGCCATATTTTCCAGCATGGAAGGGAGTACAGATGCTGAGGCGTAAGGAACAGGTAATTAGGTACAAAATTATTATTGCCTGTCATGAAGCGGTAAGAAAATGTTCAATACATTTTATTTGTACTTAGATATTATTATGTAAACTTGCAGTATTTAATTATCCTAGAATCGAAAGAGGTAACAAAAAAGAAAAAGATTAATATAACCTTACCACAAAAAAAATGATGTTTGTTTAAATAAACGATGTCTGGAATTGATATCCAAGTAATAACATGCTACAAGTGAATGCTGTGGCAGCAAGTTATTTTCAATCAGTGTTTAGTAAAACACATACTTAAACAAGAAATGTAATATTTTGCTTAACTCAATATCCTAAGTTAGACCAGTCAAATTAAAGAAGATGAGAAAGTCTAATAACGGCAGAAATAAGTAAGACGGTTGATGACGGTTGAAGACGGGCAAGTTGCTGTGGACTACTCTACCGCTGGTGTAATGTAATTACAAATTTGACATTTAAGTATAATGCAACTCCAACTTTAACTTGGATAAATCCAATAAATCTTAAACATGAAATGAACCTCTATTTCCGTTAGTAATCGCACCACGCGTGAACCGAAGGTGCAATTAGGTAATACTTTTGTTATTGTGATAGTCATAGTCAGAAAAATATTATTTTGACTACAGTACATTTTTGCAAGTTTGGCAGAGCATTACAAAATTTAAGAACTCAAAATTCGCATTTCAGACAGGATCATGTCTTTAGATTCACCTGGTCATGAATAAAATCGTTGTCATAGATGATGCTTTTGTTGCGCACTTATAAAACTAAATTTAAGTTAGCGTTGTCCTCTTATAACAATAGTAATAGAAAGAGACAAAACACATTTTGTAGTTTCATATCAGTTTGTATGATATTTCTGCTGACTTTAAATTTAATCCTCGGAAATCGTTTATTAGAAATGATTACAATTTGACTATACACTTGAACATGGAGCGCTTAGTATTTAAAAGCGAGGTTTTGAGTAAAGATACGAGACTCACTTTGTTTACTTGCTACTTGTACTACCCCAACATTGTTGTTTATCTCCTCAATTTTACCCCCCAATACTTTTGATCGGCTAAACCGATTTCCATCAAACATATCTAAGAACACTTGGACATAAGTCACCTTTAATACAAAAAAAAACTAAATTGAAATCCCTGCATATGTTTGGGTGTTACGATGCCAACGACAGACAGATACGTCAAACTTATAATTTACATACGGGAGCAGCATCTTTCCCCTTTTATTTTTGTAGTATAGCGGAATATTGTTGAAATAGACTTCATGAGATCTTAGATACGATTCCCGGGACATTCCAATGTATGTTTTCACTTACACTTTAATAAAATACAGTTGCCCCTGATGGGACATGTTCCAGATCGCAGATTGATTGCTCACCAATCAAATTGTAGAACTTAAGTTTGTTCGACTAGTCGCGGGTGACTTGGTTGGGCCTCTGCACCTCTTTGTATTTTCCGTATTAGTCCGAGTCATCTATGTAGAATAGACCATTTGCCTTTAGAAACCCAAAAAGACACGAAATAAATTTGGATCCTCGGTAGCTCAAACGAAAAGACCGTCCTCAAGGAGAGGTGATAGGTAAGTGTACAAATTCTGAGTAAATTTTTTTATTCTTAAAAAAAACATGTGAAGTATGGTAAAATTTGTACGAACAAAATAACAACAAACGTAAGAAACTTGAAGTGAAGATGAAATTGTCTGTTATCTCAATGATATGTATTAAGTTTTTTTTTTATCTTTATATTATCTACGAAAAGGGCGTAAGTATGCCCTCATCCAAAAATCAGTCTGTATATTGAGTCCAAACAACCCAGCACAGACCAATATTACTCACAAAGAAAAGAACTGTATCTACATATACAATAAATGCAACCATAGCCTTATACAGCTACGAGACAGTGGCGCCCCGTAGGTATAGCGAACGGAAAGTCCTGGGAACGGTTTTTTTTTTACTTTAATATTTAATCACTTTTTAATTTGTTGATGAAAAAACAAATTGCCACTAAAATACAATAAACACTTATAAACGCGAAGGGTACAATAATATTACAATAATTAGGAATTTTAGGGGCAACTCAATTTCTTATCAAATAAGGCAATTATACAACCCAGTCTCAACGAGCAAAACCGGCGTATACATACAACGATACGATACAACAGGAATACTCTAAGCATTTTTTTCATTTGCCATCAATCAAAGGCCAGCAGTTTCTAAAGATTTTTGAATATTTAAAAATATTATATACTTCAAAAAAATAGTATTTAACGCTTTAACAAGTCATTGCGTGTATTTTTCAAATATTTTATATCAGACCACATGAATGGATTTGAAAATGTTTGTCTAAAATGGATTTCAAAACCTTTGGCCACATCCAACGACATACCGATTGTGCTGCGGGTCACATCTATTGTTCAGAGCACGAGTTACGCAATTAATCCGATGTTAACGACGAGATCCAAATTAACAAGATGTAAAGAATAAAAAAAAATTAACAAGAAGAAGAATAAATCTGGGGACATTCAAAATGAATGCGCAAATAACAGCCGAAGTTGGAATCTTGTTTTAAAACGATATAAATTATTTTCATTAAACACATTTTTTTTAGGTAAACACTTGTACTTTTCCAATATACACTTTATTTAATAACTTTTGTTACTCTATAGCTAGCCAGTTTCACTTTTAATAGCATCATCAGGGCTTTATAACTAAACACAAAAGTCTGTTTTAATTTAACGTTCAGTGCCTATTTGGTTGAAAGTAACTGACGGTACCCACATAAAAAAATGCTAATTGTGATAGATTCTATACTTCTTATCGTCGGTGCTTGGTGGAATCCCATTCTTGATGCAATTTTTTTAGAAACACTTGTACTTTCTACAATACATTTTATTATTTTTATGGTTTAGTCAACCGGTTTCGCTATAAAAGCATCATCAGGGCTATATATAAAAAGTATAAGAACACCCCATACATTATACCTGCTAAATATATAAATTAGGTCAATGATATCAGCACTGGTCTTTTGCACAGTGTCGATGTAGGCTAGTCCGTTTGCATACGCGATGTCACGCACTTGAAAATAATAACACACAAAAAAAATAAAAAAATAGGCAGTCATAAATAGCATTAAACTGTTATTGTAATTAGATCCAAAGATATTACTTTAAAGTTAAAACTTGACTTATGTTAAATGGAATATTATTTTTCACTTTTTAATTCGTAAGTTGAAAGTCAGTTTATTTTTTTAAATACTTTATTATTTCTGAATATATCTTTGTTCAGCAAAGCACTTATCACAAGTTTGATACGGAGGGTAGTAGTAAATTATGATAGTATTAACCACGTACATAGAATAACTTACCTTTGAAGCTTAGTTCGGTTTATGTTAATCTTGATAGGTGTTTGCTTGTGGTAAACATTGGTCCAATTCAAGTTTGCTAAGGGCATGTTTGTTAAGGATCTAGCAAATCCCATTGTATTGGTATTTGACCATGATAACAATGCAGCTACTGGACGTTTCACCAAGTGCCAAACAAACAGAATTGTCTATGGCCGTCTCGAGAGCGAATTATGTGGGTAGTTAATGTACTATAGGGTTTCTCGAAGCATTTCGTAGGAAATAATTTATTTATATATCCGATTTCTCTTTATGTTTGAATGTAATTTTAAATCCAAACTATTATTATAAATGCGAAACTCTATGTCAGACTGTCTGTTTCTCTTTCACGGCTAAATCGATATGCCGATTTTAATGAAATTTGATATGAATGTAGCTAATAATTAAAATTAAACACATGCTATGCTTTTCTTAAAACTTTTTATCCGAAAGACTATGATTAAAAAATGAACAAAAATCGTAACTGCTGTACCACGAAAAAAATGGGCATGACGTTCTATACCTAAGTAAATCGCAGATTATAAAACTGAGCTACTAAATTCTGTTGACATAACTTATGTACATAAATTATTAATTTTTGATTTTATTTTGATAAAACATTTTTACTTTTTATTATATACTTTATTATAATATTTTTTTAATATACAAAAACAAATCTCTATTTCCCTTGACTATTGCATCATCGTGAATGGATTACGCTATTTTTTTACATATTTTTCTACATGTCAGAAGAAGGTCTTTGTAAGAAAAATAAAAATAAAACGCAACATTTGATGATTGCGTCTAGGCAAATTACACGAATTAATTTTAACCTCAAAGTAAACCAATTAATACATAGTAGTAGACTCATAGGAAATTAGATAAATAGAAATAAAGACATCTGTTTCATCATGTAAATGCAGCAAATTATTTTTGTGTTGTACACAAATAAAGTGCAGCAACAGTTAAATAGAAGTAAGGTCTATGTTAAATATAAACCCAAAACACGATGCAGTGGTTGTCAAACGAATAAATATTTGTGCAACTAACAAAAATAAAACTATCAAACAGTAAAACGATTAATATTTTTACTCAAATAGCATATCCGCCAATGCGTACGTAAACTTTACTTTTATATTCGTGATGTTTGTGTTATGTTTTAAAAAATGATCAAACGGTTCAACTTATGTTACAAGAATACCATTGTCTGTTTACATAATATATAGTGCCGATGCACAATTATCTTAATGCTATGATCTTATGCCACTTATGCAAATCTATTGGATTACTCTCCAGTCTGAAAGGAAGTACTGATGCTGTGGCGTAATGAACAGGTAAATAAGGACAAAATTATTATTTTCTGTCATAAAACTGCAATTTTTTTTTTATCTGTACTAAAAAAACTAAGTAAGTATCTTCACGCCCATATCCCCGTAGAGGTAGGCAGAGGTACAACCAGGGCACCCACGACTAGCCGAAGACACTAAGACTCACAATGTGATAGGTGGCAAGCCTATCGCCAACCGGGCACATTTCACACAACACAAATTTTTTTTTGTTGCCCGACCCGGGATTTGAACCCGGGACCTCATGCAGTCAAGTCCAACGCCTGAACCGCTAGACCACAGAGGCCATTACTAAGACATTATTATGTGAACTTTCAGTGTTTTATTAGACTCGCAACGAAAGAGATACTATAAAAGAAAAACCTTACCACATAAATTTGAGATGCCTATTTAAATAAACACTGTCTGAAATTGATATCCAAGCAATAACATGTTACAATACAAGTGACTCGTGGCAGCGTGTTATAGGTTAGAAATCCAATTTTAATCAGTGTTTAGTAAAACATGTGAACAACCAATATTATTATTTTCTAAACTCAATATTTTCAGTTCTACCGGTCAAATTAAAAAAAGATGACAGAGTTATTGTAGATTCGTAGACTCGTAGATTGTACTAGACATTTTTCCCGGCATTAAATCTACTCTTAGGAAAACATTGATAAAAAACGTTACAATTCAACATGTCTGGACTAATTTATTTTATTATTTATTTTTATTTAACACTTTATTGCACACAAAAACTAAAATACACAAAATACACGAGAAGTTAAAAATGCACAAAAGGCGAGCTTATCTCTAACTAAAGAAATTTCTTCCAGCCAACCCAAAAAAAATTAAGCTGTGAAAATAAAATGGAAGGCATCGTGTACAAAACAATTAACTATAGCTATACTTAGAACGAATAAACAAAAATATAGTACGTGTCTAAAATAATCTTTTTTTTGTTTTTGTTTTATTTGAAAATTAGAGCATAGACCATCTGCCTTCCTGACAGTAAAAGGCAAGCGTAGGCTTAACGTCACTAACACCGTGACAACCTACTAGGTGGCAGAGTTTTGCAACAACTCACCCGGATTGGTACCACTGCCTTACCTATTCCTATTCCTTCCGCCATAAAGCTAGTGCTTACCGTTAACGTGTTCCGGTTCGGAGGACAAGGTAGCCGGTAAATTTACTTTTGCTCGAGGCCTAATATCCCAGCCTAAGGTTGGCAACACAATATTGCCACCTTTGGTGTCTCTAGGCGGCGTGAATTTCTTAACATCAGGAAATCCGTCTGCTTGTTTGCCTTCCATTATCATAAAAAAAAAATCATAAACAAACATCTACGTACATAAACAAACCAAATTCAAAAAGTGTATTCAAAATCAGTTTAGAAATGATAGAGAAATCGATTGACGTACCTACATAAAAAAGTCTATGAGGAGGACATATTGATACTAATATATCCTCCTCCCTTTTTTCACGCCGGTTAAAATGTTTAAATTACTAAATGCGTTGGCTTATTAAAAATCTTCAAGTAAATAGAGAACATAAAATATGTTATTATTTTAGTTGCAAGATTTACTTCCCTACAAGCGTTTTATCTTTTACAATTCTTCACCCATTTTTTGGCTCGTTGCAAGCTGAAATAACCAATGCATATAAAATGATTTACGCTCCCGACGTGCAACGGAACGCATATCCTCGCCCAACCGAGCAGATTAATTACAAACCGTAGTTTAACATTATGTGACCTACCACGAAATGTTTACGTTGGAATAAAACTGTTTGGTTTTTCATAATTTATGGGAAATTTCTCGTGTATTTTAAGTACGGAAGAGTTCGGAGGTTTCAGGTCTATAAAATGCTGTATTAGTAATAATATTACGTGGGTGTGTTATAATCTTTGAATTTTCACGATAAAAGTTACCAACGAGTGAAAGTGGTGGTTCTATATTATATCAAACTCTAACATATCAGAATGTTTTCTCAGTTACCTAAGTACTCTTTTGTTTATATATCGAAATAGCATTTTCTCCTTTTATTTTTGTGGTATAGCGGACCATTGTTGAAATGACTTCACGAGGTCTTGGGTACGATTTCCGGGTCTTTTTGATCTTTTTGGTTTCAAACCTCAGCGATTTGTGGCTCGGCAGCGAGAGCGGCGCGGTATAACACATACTTTCTTATTGAAGTGTATTGGATGGCAGCGGAGCGGAGCCGGAGCGGAGGACGAGCGTCCGTCAAGCGGTCTCCCTGCGATTGAGTTTACGTAGTGCTGGTCCCCTTTATATGTAACATTTGTCGATGAATTTACGTACATCGCAGCATTTTATCGGAGGGAATAATTAGTGAAACTAGAGAGATGGAATATTTAAGACATGTGAGTTTAGTCCAAACATGTTCAATTATTATGTTCTTAGTCAAGGTTTTCCGAGAGATAGACTAAATTACAAATAACCAGGACAAGTTACACAAATTGAATCTAACCCCAAAGGAGGTAAGCAAATTATATGTACACACACACACACACACACGCACGCACGCTTGCACGCACGTACCCACGCACGCACGCACGCACCCACGAACGCGCGCACGCA
>NJDC01000631.1:6234-31165 GCA_002245475.1 Calephelis virginiensis | reverse complement strand
ACGCACGGACGCACGCACGCACGCACGCACGCACGCACGCACAATTGCACACACTTGCACTCACACGTCGCACACTCGAAAAATATATGTGAAATCCTCAGTGTAAACTTGTAAAAGCCTTCAAAATTAATGATGCCACAGAGAGACAAACACGACCCAGGGATCGAACCCATAACGTGAAGTCTAACACCAGACGTCTAAACTACAAAAGCGATTGTTGAGAGGCGAAGTTGGAAGCTTTTTAATAAACAAATATTTGCAAATCTCAATGTAGCAGAATACAAGTATGTCGGTATGGTTAAATATTTTTGTAATAACTTCATATCACACATATTCCGAAAATACAATATTTTTTTATGCAAACCATTTGGTATTTTGCAAACCATCCATTTTAATGATAAACCGCTACTTCAATAACAAAGCGTAAGTTTTGTATATAAAAACAAATAGATACGTTGAATTTTGCGAGCTGACAATTCACAACTTATTTACTTTTATACAATGTCTTCATAAAAGCAAAAGTTTTCAGCTCTATGGCGGTGCATACTAAAATGTTTTCTACCATTATTACAATAGAAAGTTTATTATAAAGTATTCTTGAAATGTCCTTTGATATTTCGGTAACGAGATGAACATTGAATTGAGTGAAGTTCTGCACAAAGAAAGTTAAGGTGAGTGACTTTCTTGAAAAAGTTGGTAGAAACGTTGCTAGCGTACGCTGTCCTTTCATTGTTTAGACGCCAAGTAAAATATATGTTGGTATTATGAATTCGGACAAGATAACTGTTTAAATATAAAAGTGGTTATAATATTTCATTCTTAGCTATCTATGACTCGTAAACTTCAACTTTTCGCATCCCTACCATAGTGATCATGGCTAGTTGATAAAATGTGTTTTCATATCACCGCTATACATATCTACCGCCAAAAGTCTATTGCTCGTTGCTAATGGTAATTTTCGCGCACTCACTAAACCAATTATTAGCTATCGTTATCGTCTTTCAACGAAAGTAATAGAAAGGACAAAACACTTTTATCTGAGAGATTAGTCTGTACACATTTCTACAGACGTTTAATCTATCACTCGGAAAGCGCTGATTAAAAATATAACAATTTGAAATGTCCTCACTAATCTGACATGTCTAAAATGTTCCATCTCTTTTGTTGTTATTTCATTTGACAAAGATAGCGTACATCTAAAATAAGTTTAGTTTATGTACAGCAGAATCACCACCAATGTCTTGTTTTGGTATTGGAAATGGGGGAAACTAAATTATCGCAAGGAACTAAATTAGTATTTTAGTTTTATTTCCGCCTCGCATTATTACAACTCTTTTATCAGTAAGTGAAGTTAATTCCTCAGAAAATGAAATTTGTTGTTTTATTTTTATTAAACCCCTGACAAAAAAAAACATATATACGAGTATCATCATCAAGATTAGCGAGTTTGTGTACTTTGTGTATATTACAGTGTTCTCTATTTTAAACAAGTTAACGGACGTACTAGAAATTTACGCTTTTTATGTGACTTTCGATAAGACAGCAAACAAGCACGATTTTCATTATGGTAAGAGACGATTGTGGCCTATAGACACCTTAGATATTATTGATGTGTGGTTGTCCTGTCACTTATTTCAAAAAATATCAAAAATGTTTTTTTCCCATATTTTTTTATGTTAAAGGAAGGCAAACAAGCAGGTGGATATCCTGATGGTAAGAAATCCACGCCGCCTAGAAACACCAAAGGTGGTAATGGTAAGTTGTTAGGCCTCGAGCAATAGTAAGTTTACAGGCTACCTTACCCTCCGAACCGGAACACGTCATGACGTTATGGCGGCAGGAATAGGTAACATTTACCAATCCAGGCGAGTTGCTGCGAATCTCTACCTCTATATATTTAATCATCACTTGTTCAGAAGGGTTTTATTGAACATGAACTCAATGTGAGAATAGTTACCTATATAAAATATAATACCTATTTCTTGGTAAGTAACTGAGAGCTGTTAAGTTTTAGGGAGCAAAATAGCGAGGTAGTATATTTATTTTTACAATAATTTTAACGTTTGTTTTGTTAATTATATGTAAGATCTTAATGCATCTTCGTATTAATAGCGTAAAAATTTAAGTATTCAATATCTGGCTTAGCACTCTGCTAGCCCATTAGTCCGGTGACGTTGTAAAAGTCTTTAGACGTACACAACAGTAGACATGTCGAAAAACAAATAGCTTAAAAATGTTGTTTTGGTTTTGACTTAAATTTTTAAATCTTAGCTAACTAATACAGGTAAAAATAAATAATTTTTGACTGAATTATTGATGATTTTATTATAAGATTTAAATATTTGGTTGTCCTATGTTCTAGTTTACTACGTAGTAAGTTAGTATGTACTATTTTTGTCTTAAACTGATGTTTGGTGAGATTGACAACGGAATATAAACTTGAAATTTTGGTAATTGTTGTTGTTTAATTCTTAAAATTTGAATGTTCTCGAAGGCCAAACGTATATACAAAACAAACGTATTTGCATTTTTTTGGGAGGCCATTAGAGATATGATCAAGATTGCTTTATTGGAAAATAGGCATTTTAATAACACAGCTTTTTATAGCAAAAACAATTATGTAATGCACATGTAAAAAATATAAAAATAATTCAAACTATTTTTGCAAATGTCTTTCATCTACAAATTGCTTATTTTTACTTGTGGTGCTTTTGTATTTAAGGAGCAAAATATAATACCGAGAACAGTCACTATCTTGACTGCTTCGTAATATTTTGTGTGAATTTTAAACGTATTTTTGATTCCAAATATACGTTTAAGGAATTGTGAATTTTCTCAGGTTATAAGGGTTCGCCTAGATTCATTTATATACTTTTGTTTTATAAAATTATTGTAACCGGATGAGATTTTAGATGGCTCTATACATGACAGTAATAAAACTAAAGGTGCAGTAATAGTGAAACCGATTGATTATTTTTATGTAATTGTATTTAAATAAATAAAATGGTGAGAGTTGAATTTTGTACTAATAAAGACTTATGATTTTTGTACGTAGCTTGTAACGTAAAATACACAACGTATTTTTATTTTAGCACTTGCCCTGTGCTTGGGATAAATTTTCTATAAATTTTAAAGAAAGAAAAAGAAAAAAAATCGCCCCAGACAGGATTTGAACCTGTAACCTTTCGTCTCAAGCCGACGAATGCTCTAACCAATTGAGCTACTGAGGATTCAAGTCCCGTGGCGAAATTTTTAATTCCTTTCTAACCCGTTAACGCGGGTAGTTATGTCCTATAGATTCTTTCTGAGTACCCACCAAATGAGTTCATCATTACAGATGAAATTCACATTTTAGAATGGCCATAACTTTCGTTTCTTGCAACGTATTTTTATCCTTGAATCCTCAGTAGCTCAATTGGTTAGAGCATTCGTCGGCTTGAGACGAAAGATTACAGGTTCATATCCTGTCTGGGGCGAAATTTTTTCTTTTTCTTTCTTTAAAATTTATAGAAAATTTATCCCAAGCACAGAGCAAGTGCTAAAATAAAAATATAATTCACATGGCATAAAATCTAGAAACAAAGAAAATAAATTATTTTTGCATAAAGAACCATAAAACTGATCTATTGTTAAAATAATTACCTTAAAACAAAACGGAAAACTTATCTGTTCTTATTTTAATTCTCGACATTTTTTCAATATATCAAAGAACATAACATTATGAAAGGCTTAGAAATTACTAAAATATTTATTTAGGATGGAATTTAAAAGTTACCCATTTTCAAACTTCTGAAGCGTAATTAATTAAACAAGGCTCATGAAACAAATTTCAATCTTTTTATTTTCTTTTAAATTATATGCTTGTGTTGTGGATGTTATAACTTATAGCCAACGGTTCTTTTACATAGAAAAACTTAAAAAGATACTAGGATAAATTTAATAAAACACCCAGACCCAGAAATGTGGATAGACATTCTAATGTTCATCACACAAATGCCTGCTCCCCTCGGGAATTGAACCCGAGCCCCTCTAGTCGTCTCGTTGAGTATCAAAAAAAAAAGAAATTGCGGTTTTTGAAGTAATACTTCTTTTGGCGCGTTAGGAAAAAAATGAAAAATTTTTACCAAGCGCGCGCACACCGTCACGAAAAACCGACATGATGAAGTTAGCTATAGATAACATTTTAGTTTTTAAAAAGATTTTTATCTTATTACGCCGAAGAAGTATAACTTCTAACGCGTGTACATAAGTACACACACATTTAAAAAAAAATATAAAAGCAACGTTGGTCGGAAAAGGGTTTAGGACACTTTCGTAACTGTTTTTTCTTAACTGGTTGAGAAAAGATACTATTTGGTATGTTTTTATAGCTGGTTAAGAAATGATACTTTTTTGTAAGATTTCATTACTGGTTAAGAAAAAAAAATATATATGCGCTTTTTCAAAACTATCTATCAAAAGTAATTTAAACCCGTTTGTCAACTGGGCGAATACAAAATCTATTTGAAAATTTTCTTATCTGCAGCAATATTTCATGGGGAGGGCTGACACGAATTCTCACGCCCGACGAATTTTCTTCGCGTTTACCTTCATTTCAGAGTTCTTACTAGTTAAAAGGTGCTACGATTTCCAGGCAGTGCCCAACCGAAATATGTTCATTTTTTAATCGGCATATTTCACACTTGAATTTTCTTCGTCGAATTCTTGATATTTTTTTTGGGCTTTTTTAGCCTTATTAGCTAGGGCTATTGAGTCTATTGAGTCTGGCATGCCAGCCATCTAAGTTATTAGTCGTCCTGTAATCTTCACCGTAGCAACACCATGTTTTAATAAAACATTGAACCAATATCGATCTAAATAATTATTGAAAACTTGAATGGGCTTACTTTTTAGTGATCTGTCCGTGATATATTTATAGCCTGTCATGATATATTTTATCGGCAAATGGACTAACCCAGCACATCGAGCAACATGGTGCCTCAGTATTCTAGATTTAATTCCCAAACTTTACGCTTATTTAAAAAAACTGAAACAAAAGTGATAATAACATCCCTTTACTGCAACATTGGAAAAAGTGTTACGGATAGCTTTCGCTGACATTTCGTAGTCAAGTGTCATTTTCACGGGGTTCCAGTCTGTGATTTGATGAGTTTCATTATATTTTTGCATGTCTTCTCAATTTTATTATGAATGAGGAAAAAAAATAAAGGTACAATGTTTTTAGTAGTATTGTATAAATTTGAATGAACGGTAGGGGGCAAGATTTAAACGTCCCATCCATAAAGAAATGTTCATAATCTTAATCATTTCTTGTCTTAATACAGCAAAATACCAAAATTATCATGTCTGCATCAAAATAGTCGGCCAAAAGAAAGTTTTTAAATTTTTTTGGCTTAAGTTTCAACTTCTGTCGCAACAAGGACAAGTTGTCACAATATTGCCAATGCCTTTTGTCTAGCTTTGAACAGACCACTTTTAACGTTGTTGAAATTGGGTAAATCATCATCCATTTCACAAATCATTTATTTAAATTGTTTTTGTATAGGTTCAAGATTTAATATCACTTTCGTTTTCAAACAGTTAATTTTTTTCAAAATTACAATCTTTGCCATATTCGGTAAACAATCGTCATCGTGTATACTCTTTTTTTTGTACTTAATAATTTCCACTGCTTAATGTAACGTTACCTTTACAACCTTGTTTATTGTAGAATTTCCAAAATGCATTTTCATTAGCATATATCTTCGTTTTATGGTATTGCCAACCTTCATATAATAACTTAATACCGTTCCTTTATGTAGGAGTGAATTCCATTTGTTTAGAGGGCGCCATATTTACTTAAAGTTTTTTAGTTGCAAGATAAGTTGATTGCCAATGATACCCATATAACAGTTATAAACGAATCATAAAATATATTATTTTATTTGAAGACAGTGTTGTGAAAGTGCTGAAAGGAGTTTTATTTAGAAAAAATGAGGTTTACTGATAAAGAAATAACTTGTGACAGCAGATAAGTTTCCTATTCGAATAAATAAAAAACAGGGCGTGAATAACACGGAACTGAATAGAAAATTTGATTTAAAATTGTCTCTAAATTTAATAGCCAGCGGAGCCACAGCCGCGTGGATAGTTAAATGCATCAAGATAAATTCGCGAAATATTCCTGATGTGGATTCCCTTCATAGCATAATGTGCAACACGCAAAATGGGCACCACACGCATAATGTGCAACTCACAAAACATGCAAATCGGGAAATGGTCAAAACGCAAAATGTGCAAGTCGCAAAATGAGCAAACTTTTAATTAAAACTTATAAAACTTTAAAAAAAATTATCTCTTTGTACAACAATTTTGATAGCTGAGAAGTTTGAAGTTCCTATTGTAATGAAGCTAAAAATATCAAGATTTTATTTTATTTTTTACTTTCTGTAAACATTGAGTACACGATAGTACCTGTCCGGTCCAGGTTTTCTGAGTAGAATAGACCATCTGTCTCTCAGCCAGGAAGCTCATAAGAGGCGAGCACAGGTTAATATAAGTAACATAAACAGTGTTAGTAGAGTGCTTACAGTAACTTACCCTTGTGTCGATTCACGCCTTACCTATTTCTGTCGCTATACTGACTTTGAGTAAGGAAGCCAATAGAATTGCAAAGAAATCTTCCATTCCTATAACATCTATGGTATCTATAGACCATACTTGTCTCTTATCATCAGAAGAACCATGTGATTGTTCACTGACCTCTAATATAGAAAAGCATGATGTCTTAATATTCTCATTTGCTAGAGCATTTCCTACTAATCTTAGTAATTAAGCTCTTTCGATTGTTTTTATGTTAATTGTTTTCTAACATTCCTATTACTTTGAAGTTATATTTATTCTCTTTGTATATTAAGATCTTTTGATTTCATCATCAAGATGTTTCAATTAAACTAGTTCCTACTAAACCAATCTTATTGAAATGTAACCTAGGTAACAGTTTTTTTAAATTGTTTTTATTGGACAACGTAAAGAAATAAAACTGAAACCCTGATCTCAAGCCTTAAGCATATAATGCAAGTTGACCTGCTACTCTGTTGTCTACAGTAAAATAGACAATGAAGGGCATTAGGTTATATTCGCAGGGAAAAGAATGGTAATGATGCCTAATTAAGATATGGTCTAACTGAATAGAAGGTTATAAAAGACTAAAGACTTGTCTATTTGAATCTATCAAACTTTAAATTACATTCGATATTTTTACATACCATCAAAAAACTTGTTAGGCTTCCTATTCAGTATAAAGAGACTCAGTGTAAAGGATAGTGAATATGAAGGAAGCCAGCCAGGTTTGTCAGGATCGTGATGTCTGGCAATCGATACTCTCTGCCTACCTCGTAAGGGACTTGGCGTTAAGATATGAATGTATGTGTAAGATATTACTTCAAAATCTTTAAAAGACCACCACTTATTTTATTAACTGCATTTAATTGGACAGTTAAAAAAATGATAAATCTTATTTAGGCGTTTTATCTGGTGTTAAAAAGAGAATTATAGTTTTCTACAGGTACAATACCTTTAATAGGTTTTATTACAGTATAAAATCGCAAAATTCATGTCTGCTTCTAGATATATAACAATAACAACGAGAAAAACCTTAAAACCAGCCAATATTCATACATCTACGGACACGGCACACGAATTTTTCACTGATAGTTTTTCGCTCAAAATGCATTTTTCGTAGCACCATAAAGCAATTAATAACAACGTCGTGACCGGGAAGTTTGCTGGCTGGAGTCCTACCAGACACAACGGGATATAACTTTATCCCTAAACAAACGTTAACTTTCGAATTCTCATAATAATTCGATAAGGTTTTTGAAAATTAACGATTTAAATACATTTTCGGAATTAATAAATTTCGATGATGGTTCTACCTAGGTATGTGAATGCTTTCAATTATAACAATGTTTCAAGGCTAAATGTTTGGGTAACTAATGTAAATAATAGGTTAATCATTTTAACCTCAGGTTGCAAAGCAACCCTCTATCATTTGATTTGGTGTGAATGGGCGGCTTTTAATTCTTACAATCAAGAGCTTACGACTGCTTATTTCCAGCATCAAGTATATTAATCTCCGGTTTCTGAAACCTGCTAATATTCTCTGTTAACGTTTCAACAATTTAAAAAGATTATTTCTATGGTTATAATAAAAGTGATACGAGGTCGGTACGTGAAAATAAGCCAGGCTTTTATGCTACATAAAACATTAATACATGTCTTTGTGCGATAACATTTATGGCCCAAATTTCATTCCATTGAGAAAAATACGTTTATAAGTGAAACGATACCGCGTATTCTTATGAAATGGTCCTTGATTTATAAAATATTCGTTTTCTAACACCACCTTCCTATTTCTGCCGCAACAACTTCGTAGCTCGCCATTCGCTCGTGTTTTGGACACGACAGAGGCAAAGGAGAGAAACTTATTTAAAGAGAAGCATAACAAAGTATCGTCATAGAGGTAAGAGGCAAAACATTCTAGCCTTAGGTTGGTAACGCAACTTTTTATGTCTATAGCCGTTTCTTATAAATCAGGAAAATTACTCATTATCCCCTTTGTCATTGCAAAAATAAAAGTGAATGATGTCGTTAGACTTAATATACAAGTCTTTTTGCTGAGCTTTGGCACCATCGAAAGAAAAGATAGTCGAAGTTTTTTTTATAATTATTGTATTTCGTGATTATATTGAGTGAAACTAGTCAATCATTTTGTTCAATTCTCTTCAGTTAAAGTGCAAAAATTAAATAATCATAAATAAATTAGCGTATCCTGTATTTTCCTGTTGCCGCCAAATCTCAGTATATTAGATTGAGTAAATGAGGCCACGCTTTACTCAAGACCCTACATGACTTTTATTGACGACTTGTGGCTAATTTTGAATAATTGAAACCCGATTTCGGTAAATTGGTTAACTTGGTACAAATTTCTACTCGACTAATGGCAAAACACTAACCCGAAAAACTAAAGAAAGAAAGAATAATCTTTATATATTTTGCTTATTTCCATCTACAGTACACTAGCAAAATTAAATATCTAAAATTCTGAGGTTTAGAGCATGAAGTGAAGTTTGACCGCCTCGTTGGTCGAGTGGCTAGCGTACACGCCTAACTACACCGATCATCCGCGAGGCTCGGGTTCGATTCCCGAAGGGGGCAGGCATTTGTGTGATGAACATTTGGTTGTCTGCATTTCCGGGTCTGGGTGTTTATTAAATTTATTCTGCTATCTATTTAAGTATTTCTATGAATTATAATCGTTGAATAACACCCATAACACAAGCATATAATTTGCTTACTTTGGGGTTAGATTCAATTTGTGTAACTTGTCCAGAGATATTTATGAGATATATATTTATTTAAGTAGTATAGAGCTTGTGCTTCTCAAGTAGTTTGCCTAATTGAAAGTAGAGTACATATAATTTCTATGCCCACTTTGGCTAATTTTTATTTAAGTTATAGCGAACTGAACCTGTACTACGTCTTGCGATAGTATAGTTTGTAAGTTTTGAAATAGTATCATTTTAAAAATTTTTTTGAATCCGTTATTCATACAAGGACACCTTTTTGTTTTTAATATTTTTCATCATTTTCGCTTCGTGAAACTACCAAACATATATATTTTTAAATGAAGGGACACGTCTCAATCTAGTTTAAGTATCACTTATAATTTATCCTATTAATATTATAAATGCGAAAGTTTGTAAGTATATATGTATGGATGTTTGTTACTCTTTCACGCTCGAATGGCTGAACGGATTTGTCTGAAATTTGGAAGACATATAGATTGTGACCTGGATTAACATATAGGCTATTTTTAATCCCGATCGCACACCGGGTTTCTGTGAAAACGCGGGCGAAGCCGCAGGTAGCAGCTAGTTATTATATAAATAGTGTATCGGTTTTGTTTTTACATTATCAACAAGGCTCAATCTTAAACTACCAACATGAATTTATGTTTCGCTTTCAATATTAAATTTGAAATAAAGGTAAAATAAAAAAAGATAAACCTGTGGGTTACAAGTAGTAGTCTATGATCATCAACCTATTTCTCCTTATTTTTATAGATAATGTTAATCTTATCTTTAAACCAAATTCACATTTTACCTACAAAATTATATATTCTGAGACATAGTTTTAGTCACTTTATACACTCAATTAAATAAATTTGTTACAATTACATTGATATTTCACACCTAATTATTTCTCGTTTCAAAGCACCGTCATAAAAAAAATATATTTTTATCTGTACATAAAAACTTCCCTCTATTTGAATACATGTGTGCTCTAAGCGAATTTCACCCCACTCGAATACATCCATGTCTCCATATAATTGCGACCACCATCAAGCGTCGAATGAATGCCGCCGTGACGAGCTCTGATGCCTCCGAAATGTGCTATATATGGCGCTTTTTTGATGAGACCATGATTACACTATACATACGCATACATGGGTGAATATTGAAATACATAGAGTTGCTGGATAGGACTTTTTGTATTGTATGATTAAAATTCTTAAAGAACTGAAGTTACTATAAATTAGTTCTAAACAATTCTACTGGTGGTAGAGTACTCTGCAGCAACTTGGCCGGGTAGGTATCCATCGCCTTTTCTATTCTTCCCGCGATAATGACTCTGTTGTATTAAGGTTTGGAGGGTAGGGTAGCCGGTAGACTTGTACAGCGATGCACCTGTAACATCTTTTGTGTGTATAAGCCACGGTTGTCAGTTACCATCAGGAGACCCAAGTCATTTTTGGTGAACTGCAAAAACACTTTTAAACTTGCGATCAAAACGTTGCCCAGAAGCTGCGTTTAGCGATAAGGCCGTTTAATTTAGTTGTTATTTAAGTATTTGATTTTCAACGTCTGAGTAATTTAAAATATTTATGGCACAATCACGAATTTGTATTTTAAAATATAAAACAAAACATGAAAAAAATAGACTGTTTTCGTAACATCGACACAATAAATGCGTTTTGCTATGCCATGTGTAGCAGCTAATCGACAGTTTTGGCAGCTAATATAGTATACAAGTGTTACTGAATTAACAAAACAACAGCAGAACTGGCAGCTTATACTTTGCGACTAATTAAAAAGTAAAAACTAGAGATTTTACTCTGCGCTATCACGTTTTAAGTCACTTAAAAAGTTTTATTAACTTCAATTAGTCAGACATTAGTGCGAAATTTCTATTCGCAGGTGTCTAAGTCTACTCACAACATTTCTGTAAAAATAATTGGAAAGGGTTCATTTTGAAAACAAATCTATTTATTTCGATTTTGATTGATTTTTGACACCGGATCATGGGATTGATACAAAACACGGCATTAACACGGTACAGGTTGTTATACTAATCCTAGTAAGCAAATGCAAAACTGTATTACCTATAGCCACGGCGTTAGTAAGAAACAAACCAAGGACAAATTTGTACAACATGCTTACGTGTGAACTATAGGCCAGTTTATTCAAATTCAAGTCAAAGGAGGCCGGGAATGAATCGGAGAATTATTCCGATCAAAACACAAAAGAGTTTTATTATTCGATGGGTTAACTTTACTTCCGAGTTTGTATGGAAACCTGAGTACATGACTCCCAATCTTGCCGGTTTTTATCTGGTTGTCCCTGAATTTCCTAGAAGTATAGAATAATACATCATTCGCTATCTAACTATATAATTCTTAATTATTTTGTAACTGTTCATAAGTTGGTTTAATACTCAAAAGTTTTCACTTACATGTGAGCAAGATTAAATAGTAGTGTCTTGTGTAAACACAATCCCGGATTAACATCACTGCCTCTCCTATTTCTGCCGACCTAACTTCAGTACTTGTCCTCATCAAATATTTGTGATGATGGCAACAACTGCAAAAGGTCCTAAGCTCATTGCTTCTATATCCCAACTTATGTATCACGTCACTTCTTTATCATCTGTTTTGCTTAGAAATGATGTACACTTCTCATCATCTTGAAATCCATCTGCTTATTGGTCTTTTAATCTAAAAAAACTATCAACATTCTTATTTGTATGTATCAGCGACTTATATTTCAAAAAATTAGGAAACCTTCCCTGACACCAATATAAAACAAGCCTTTTATTGATAAAATAAACTTGACTGTACTGTAGTATTATGGTCACAACACACAATTTTTGAATTTGACGATGAAAGTGCTCATCATATAATTCTAAATCTGTGTTAAAAGAAAGTAAAAAATGTGAAAGAACTGATATGTGTGTGCCATATCTTGTAAATGAAGTAACAAAAAGTAGAAGTAATAACATAAATGACACTAAACATACACACACGGAAAGAGACAGGTTACACCTATTAAATAGGTCGTTTCTGTCGAGAATTGAAAAAGATCTTGCATAGATACATAACCAATATTGGTATGCACACAAAAATACATACTACAAACATTACTCTTGCTTGCATTGCAAAAAAAATAGCAACGAGTTTTAAGTGTAGGATATTTAGTTTATTAATTTAAAAATCTATTTTGAAACTTCTAAAAGTTTGACAACAAAGGCACTGTAACTTCATCGAGCAAAAGTTCTTTATGATACTGAAATAGTTCCGCATCTTCAATGTTCGTATTCCGCCTTCACGTTAGTATTTTGCCGCTAGTCAAGTCGAAGTTTGCACCAAATTTGATATCAATTTTAATCAATTATAATCAGTCATCAGTCATAAGTCGTCAGTAAGTCATGTCATGTGTAAAGCGGTGGCCTCATTACTCAAACTTATGTAAAGAGATTTGGCGGCAACTGGGAAATACACGATTCGCAATTTTTTTCATGATTATTTCATTTGTGCACTTTCGCTGAACAAAATTGTACAAAATGCCACCAAAATTGACTAATTTCACTCAATATTAACACGAAATTCAATAATTATGAAAAAACTTCGACCGTCTTTTCTCTCGATGGCGCCAAAACTCCGCAAAAAATGTCAAAGGGAACATTCTCATAGTACCAGCGAGGGTCAAACATTAAAGGAGTTTTTCTGAAATCGCAATGATTTTGATAGGAAAAAATGTTTGCACAAAGCAGATATACCAAGAAGTATTCAAATATATAATCTGATTCAGAAGATAAGGTAGCCGATAAGCTTACCTCTTTGGTATCTAAAGGCGGCGTGAATTTCATACCATCAGGAAATCCGTCTGCTTGTTTGCCTTCCTATATCCTAAAAAAATACCTATGTGTGTTGTCTTTTGAGTTCGATAAAAATAATGAATCATAAAATATTATTTTTTTATTGCTTAGATAGTGGATAACACTTTGAAAGTATCGTCGACTATCTTTTAAAAAATTGGCTGGTAAAATGTAACCTTTTATAGCTATCGTGCCTATAATCCATACCAATAGTTTAAATGATTTGTATGTAAACTAACCGCTTTCCTAACTAAGCCACTGACTAATTTTGATTAAGTTTGTTATGCATAATTACAGTTCCGAAATCAAACATAGGCAACTTTAAAAAAAAAACAATCCCCAAAGTACTGTAAAGAAGGATGAAAGTTTCTGAGAAACCATTCTGTGCTGACGAAGTCTGAGGTAAACACATGTGTAAATCGGGTAAACCAAAGTGTAAATTCATTTGTACTATTAGCGTTGTTTTGTTATGAGGCCTATATCCATAAATAGTACGTTTGAATGCCATTCACGTTTCCCGAAGTACAACGGTCTTGAGATTGATCGTATTTTCTCGATGCTGTCACTCCGCTTGTGCTGTAACGTGCCAATTTACAAACAAAGACTTATTTGCAGTATTATCTTAGAGGTAAAAGACCTTTTTAAATCGGATCTTTGTTACTTGCTACAATTTGCTCAAGCTTCATGTCTGAGCACTGACACGCAAATTCTTCGTATTTTACTTGATTCATTTTAAGCAAAAAATTTAAAGCTACAACTGTATGATTTAAATACATTCTTATTCACTGCAAATAAAACTAACTAGTACATTATAGTCGTGGTACTCTGTTATGGCTAGTTTGACTTTTGTCGTACCAAAGCAAACATTTCGATATCTCCAATGTTACTTTTTCTGCCTTAATATAACGTAAATAATATTTTTTCATTCAGAATGTATTATAAAGGTAACTCACTGGCATAGAACCACTTATGTGGGAAGTATCGATTTATAGTTTTGATTTATTAAAGGTTTTTCTTTATGCATATAAAACATTTTAATTGTAATGATAAATACAAAAACTTATAAAAGAATTAAATATTTTCCGTAAACGGTGCTTGGTAAAACTTTCGAATATTTATATGTTTAAATAAAGAAACACAAAACTACTGTTTGACGTATCACCAATCACGAATGTGATGATGCTTATCAGTGCTAAAACTTAAGTCACTAACAATATTTTTGACTATAATATTTTATAAAACAGAGTTGCTAACGATTGATTATTTCCCTACTTAATTGGCAATTTAGTACCTTATCAGAAAATAAATAACATGTCGATAACCTTCACTAATTAAAAAAAATCCAATTTAAATTTGTTGTATGATAGTGCTGCAAGTTTAGTGACTTATTTATAGCTGGTAGTGTAGTTCAGCAACGCATTTGAATTAGTGCCATCGTGGTATTAATTCCTGCCGCCATTGCGTCAATGCTCGCTATTGTTGTGGTTTGCGTTGGAAACTTGTACAGCCAGTTAGTGATGCAACAGTACCATAATATGTATGGTGTCGAGAGACGCCCGTTGTCTATAAACAGCAGGAGAATAGTTTACTTATTAGCTATTTAAGAGATTAAAGACAGCATGCACTACATAATCGGTTCTATAATGGAAGTTAATATTTATTGTGTAATCATGTTGCACAAACGTAAATAAGGCTGTTGTTTCTAAATAATAAACAAAAACATTTTTACGTATCCAGAACTAAATTTGTGCAGTAAATCTATACGTCTACCGTGCATTTTTTTGGACGGTTTTAAAATTAAATCTTTTAAAACATGTCATTTATTATGTTGTAATACATAATACCACGGATTAATTATATACTTTTATCTTCATTGAAAATATTATTTTATAGGAAGTGGTAATGCACATTAAAATAATAGTTCCTATTGTATTAAAACTGTTTGCCGTTATACATATTCCTTAAAGTGAATATCGCCTCTAAGGTCAACTGGTCCAGTTTTAGCGTTTACTACTTGAGGTCTGAGTTTCGTTTCCTGTAAAATCAACGTGGGCTGGGATTATATAAGTGCTCAGTTGGCGAAAGGTTTGAAACCAAACACGCAGTGTGATTAAGTAGTAAATTCGGCTAATCTTGGTACCCTAGCTATATAGCTGCGGGGATGCGGCTCGAAGAATCGTTATTTTTTTACTTACTTACCTATAGTGAATTAATTATACATAAAAATCACTAGTTACTTCTCATGTATCAACATACATTCAAACATTCGTTACACCCAAAACAGTATCGAAGACGACCTAGATGGCTGCAAATAGCCCCACTACTAACTACTCTTAAACCTAAACCCAATAAAGATAACATTGAAGCAAACTCTGTTTCCATCTTCTGAATATTATTGTACTAGCTGCTACTCGTGGCTTCGCTCGCGTAGACTATTAATTTAATACTTAGCTCGCAACGTTGCCCGTTAAAATAAAAAAAAAAATAAGGTAAAAAAGCCTACGTCCTTTTCCAAAGTTAAATCTACTTTAAGCAACTTTGCCGTCAAAACGGAACATACACTTTCTCTTTTCTAATTTCATCTCAGATAAATAGTAGGAATAAGTAATTGTCTTTACAGATTTATCTGCCCTGCGGCAAATCCTGTCAAATAAAACTGTATCCCAAGATATAGAAACACCTAAGAGAAGAGTTTTTGGAAATTTTAGAAATATACATCGTCTCTAGTCGTCCGGCATCGGGCATGACTTTGCATGACATTGACTCGTGAAGTTTCAATTTTCTACTCAAAGTAACGTTGCCATTTGACCGGGATTGGATAAGTGCTCGGTTGGCTACAGGATTGCCACCTATCATATTTGGGGACTTAAATATCTTCAGCTAATTAGGCAGAATTAACCCTTCGGGGATATCTTTGGAAACTCACATTTAGAAATTATAGGAACAAAATTTTCAGCTTTGAATTTTGCAGAAAAATCATTCAGCCCAAAATTACCAACAATGGTAATTTCTCATTAAAAGAATGGGAATCTTTCATGGGTAGAGTGGCATGAGTGGTCACTCTTAGTGTAGTGTACATGTAAATTAAGGATAGTTTAAGGAGAAAGAAAGTTTTTGGAGTTTACTCTTTAAGAAACGATTTGAATTATAAGGCCCGGTACGGAAATTTTATGAGAAGTAAAATCAAAAGTAACACGAAAAGTTGAGGCGTTACGTAGAAAGAGACAAACATATATGTAAGTCGTATCGCTTTAGTCCTTCAGTATTTTTTTCTCCTTCAGGACTGACGATCTCGCCCGAACAAAAGTCGAGTCGCCCCGAGCGGGTAGTCATTCGGTTCCGCCACAGTCGAGTTACATATGACATTGACATTAGTCGAATAATTTAAAACGCAGTCGACTTGTGCGAATGATTACAGATATATGTTTGTTTCTCTTATCATTTTAGCAGATGCGTTCATTTACCCTTTTTTTCTATTCGATATATATCATAATTATCGTTCGTAAGGAGTAAATTCCAATCGTGCGTCGTAGCTGACACACACACACTTTTTTTACTATGTTCCGACTCAACATCAAGCTCATTTTCATTATCTGTTTCATTACTTGTTTTGCAGTAGTAGACTTCCGAGAAAGTCGTAATCTTTTTCTCACCCTTTTCATTCATAAGTATATTATTATTTTCGCAAGAACGTAAAGAATTTTAAAACTAATTACTCAAACATCTGTTACTATACGATAAGATATCGTCTATCCACGGTAAAAGAATTACCCTAAAATACTACAAAATCAAAATATAATGTATCTATTTAGATATGGAAATAAATAAACATATATAAACTAAAAGACAACTTATTCATTTAAAAAGTAGTAACGATGGTATTCTTGAAAGAACAAATTTAAAAAGTAGCCTACTGTGTACAACCATTCCGTAAGGAGCCTACCACGCGTCTAGACCGTGCGGTCGGTAGTTACAAAATCCTGTTATTATTATTATTTATGACTGTAGTGTTCTTTGGCAGGGCAGCATAGTACCGATCTTGTAGAGCTAACTTGTAAAATTAAAATTGTAAAATAAAATTTATAAAACCCAAGTTTTTGGTTTTTATGTATATCTTTTTCAATTTTTTTCTACGAAATTTGGTGAAATTTTCCCTAATTATGTCCCAAATACTCTGTAATTTATTTTACTTCAAAATATTTATTTTTTCGCCTTATTTTAAGTTAATATCAAAAAAGCACTCTTATTTTCAATCGAAAATTCTGAATTCAAAATATGAGCTTTTTTCAAAAAGTTTGGAGGATTTTTGTTAGTTGAAATATCTACTTTCTGATGATGTAAAAAATTTACGTTACTATAAAAAATGTTCTCAGAAAATAAAAAAAAATTGAAAAAATCTCAAATTCAAAAATTTTTATTAAATCATTATGTACAATTTTGAGGTATTTATTAAAATTTACACTTTAATTACTCAAAAAACGTAAGATTTCATATTTTATTGATAAATGAAAAAATTGCGAATTGAAATATACTTCTATAATTAACAAACAAATAAGTTAATAAAGTAAATGTTTAACAAGACCTCTACAATATTTTGAAAAAGTTGTAGAATCTTATTTAAATAATATTTGTAGATGGCTATTTATTGCTGTTTACCTTTGGTACATTTAAGCCCATTGTGAGTTATTTTATAGAGAAATGGGGACGGAGCTAGGAGGGTCTGAACCATACTACATACCTGCTATTTTGTAGCAGCTGTAAAAACCGTTAGCCAGTATTCGAGATACAGATCAGTTGACAACATCGTTTTTAAAATTTTTCATCTAAATTTTGAGGTTATGTGAAAAAATTGCAAATACAAAAGTTGTAGATCTTTTTATTACCGACAACTTTGCCATTTAACTTTTTTCCATAGGACTTGAAGTTTAACCTTAAAAATGCACCCCCTCCCACTTCCCGAACTCGGATCGACCTTACTTTATTTTTCTTTTCATTTTGATCATATTCCCCTTCTTTTCTAATAAGTTTCAGCCTACTGTATTTTTTTTTGGTTTCAAAAATTATCGACCCTGGTCTAAATATGAATGACAATGACAACTATAGACATGGAAAACGGTCTGGTTTGAATAAAGGCGTGTCAATGCAAAACCATTCCTACAAAATTCTACGTGACTGTTCTAAAACAATATCACAAATTCTAGAAGTAACTTGATATCGTTCATATTAAAGAAATAATGAGCACAAAAGGAGCAATGCGTTCTTTGTAACGTCATATTCAACATCATTGTTATTCGAATGAAAGCCTCACATTTGATATGTCTCTCAGCGTCTTATTAAAATAATTGTAGAAGAAACAACCCGAAGGCACTCTGTCTAATAAACTTGCATATTTCTTATGTCACTTTACTTTGTGTAATATCGTTACGTTTAATGCATCTGTTTAATTACGTTTAATTACGTTTTAACAAACATTCACCGTCTTACTACAAAAAAAATAAATATTCGTTGAACTCATGTTTTAATGGACACTATCTAAAACTGAATTTTCTACCAATAACATGCTGCGACATCATCCGCATCTAGCATGATATTGATTGGATGTCAACAGTGTTAAGTTAAACAAACGTTTACATTTGTTTTGAGTAAGACGGATATTATTTTTAATTTATCTCGCCATTTTGGTATCAATTCATTCTGATATCTATTTAAGTATTTCTATGTATTAGTATCGTTGACTAACACCCATAACACAAGCATATAATTTGCTTACTTTGGGGTTAGATTCAATTAGTGTAAGGATATTTATTTATTTATTTATCAAAACATCAGTGTGTCCCATTGTCATGTTCGAGTCCAGAGAATATAACCTATAAACTTACGCGAGAGGGTTGAAACCCTAGATTGACAACTAGTTGTGCATTCCAGTACTACGAGTATTTTCAAAAAATTAAGAGAAACGCAAAGCTCGGATGCCATTTTCGACGGGGTAGATATTTGAATGCTGAACATTTAGACGTCAACATTTTTGGGTTATTGTTTATTAAATTTATTCTGATAGATAGGTATACTTAACATAGATCCGTTGTAGCCTTATTCAAAATTATCTCTCCAATAAGAATGGTCTTTGTTCTATTTTTGTCCTAACCTACACCATATCAGTTGCGCACTTTTTTTGGAATGGGTAAAAACTTTTAAGCTCGCGTCAGGACACGTGACCTTAAATTTCGTAAGACAAAAACTCGTAAGACCGTACAGGGCGCTTGCGTGAATGTTTGTGTACGAAAGCGCAATAAATGAATATTATATTCTACCACATAAATGATAGTACTTTTATACTGATAATTAAAGTAATTGGTGCAAAATTATTCCCTAACCATTCCAAAATATCAAAATTGCTCAACGTTCAAACGCACGCACGTTTATATTCAAATGTTCACTTGTGTCGATACTCCCGGAGTGCAACGATAAACAATAAATTACATAAAATAATACTTCCTGCTTTTCAAAACTTGATTTAACTAGCTAACTTACTCCTCCGAGCTCCAGGGTATCCTGTGTTAACAAAGCAGAACCGGAAAGGATTTGATAAGCAAACCGGATCTTGTACCGTAACGAACAACTGAAGTCCATGAAACAAATACACATAAATACATTTATAAGAAGAACTTCGAAAAAAGGGGGATACCGCATTATGTACGATACATATAAACTTTTTTTATAAATTTAGACAAATTTATCAACTTCTCCGAGGGCACATCCTACGGAAATTCATGAAACTACACCATTTTTTGTACTAAGATTATACAATAGTAAAATCCAAGTATTTTTTGCAGTTTTACGGCACTTTAGTTGTCCTGTGTTTAAACTAGCAGCATTATCACTTTAAATACTGTAAGTAGCAGTAGCTACTATAGTACGTTATGAGGACTTATTTTCTTTAAAATCGTTATTTTGTTCATAAAATACGTATGCAAACAATATTCACACTTACAATCAAATTTAAAGTCTCAAATTAACCCTTCGAGAACCGAACCTGAGTCTCATAGCAGCATGTACTTTGACCACTTCATAAGAAATGGGTGAATGTATCAGAAATCCAAGTCAAACATTTGTTCAAGCCCGATTTAAAAAAAATATCTAGCATAAAATTTGCCAGGTATTGAGACAGAAAATTTTAATATTTACAGTAAAAATGTGAAAATTTTATGTTGGAGCAGCTTGTAATCGTGATTAAAATTCTATCCGTGTCACAAGCTGCCTTTGGGTAAAGTCAAACGAGCATAAGGCTGAGTACACGATGAATTATACATTTTTTTATAGCACGCATATCTTTGCAAACAAGAAGGATAACCAGATGGTAAAATTCCCATTAAAATCTTTGTTATTAGAAGTTGAATATAATTAAATCAGAAAATTTACTTTGATTTTTCTTCTTTTCCAAAACTTGGATTTGATATTAATAAAATCTGAGTTTTGTGTAATATAATATTATAGTTCATATTAAATAATTAATATATCTTCCTACAATAGTTTTAAAATCTGAAAACATAAGGATGCGTTGCACATTTATTAACATAATTTAAACAAAGTAAAGCTGATAGAAACCGGCTTCAATTACAATAAGCAAATCATTTATGTACCTACATAAAAATTAAGTATTTTCTCTTTTCCCTTCCGATACAATCGTTGAATCCATACACAAAGTTGATGGGACCACCTCGAAAACTCACTTTTTCTAATAAAAAAAGAGTTTTTTTAGTTTAGAAAAGGCGTAGTAATCGATTAACATAAAAAGAAATATAGAAGTCGAACTTGTAACATTTTCCTTTTTTAAAGTTACGCTTGTAGTCGACAATTATTAGAAAGAATTTAAGGATTTTGTAACAGAGAAACAGATGTACAACAGAGCTATTAATCAATAGGACATAGTATTTATGTTTCATCGAAAATATTAAAGTTATTTTAGTCAAAATTAACCACTGAAGCTTGACGTTATGGAATCAAAATTATGTAAAGCAGTATACTGAAGCAGATCTGTCCTCGTAATATCTCTCCAGATTTCAAAAGATTATGCTCTTATTAAAATTAGTTTAGAGAAAATAATCGTCTTTGTGGTCTAGGGTTTCGGGGTTGGGCTTGAGTTCATAAGGTCCCGAATTTAAAATCCCGAATCATACACCAAATACAAAATGTGTGTTTTCTGTTTTCCAATAAAAAATAATGTTATTCGGAATTGGATACATACCCAGTTGGCTACAAGTTTGCCACCTATACCACTGGTACCTCTGCCTACTTCTTCGGAGTACGGATGTGACTCGTAAATATACATTGTTTGGTAAAATTGACAAAATAACAAGAAATATTCGCTATTGTTGTACCTGGATAGTAACCATACTATCATCAGCCTCATTTTCAGGGTTCCGTACCCAAAGGGGAAAAACGGACCCTGTTACTAAGCCTCCACTGTCTGTCTGTCTGTCTCCAGGCTGTGTCTCACAACCCGTGATATCTAGAAAACTGAAATTTTCACAAATTATGTTTTTTCGTTGCCGCTATAACAAAAAATACTAAAAATAAACAAAAATTATATTAAGGAGGAAGGTAATTAATACAATAAAAGTGTTTTTTCGTAGTTTTTTCTCAGTATTAGAAGCAGTATCAGTTAGACGCTTCAAATTTTCACAGAATATTTACTTGTATATTACCTTTAAAACTAAATAGTTAAATAACGCATTACAACAAACGCAATTTTTAATAAATTTTGAATTGATCTTAATAAACAAGTGGAAACTTGAATATTTATAAATATTTAGAAATATATTAACTACTAGCTGCTACCTGCGGCTTCGCCCACGTTTTCACAGAAACCCGGTGTGCGATCGGGATTAAAAATAGCCTATATGTTAATCCAGGTCACAATCTATCTGTCTTCCAAATTTCAGACATACATACTTACAAACTTTCGCATTTATAATATTAATAGGATAAAATAAATACCTAATCTAATATATAAAAACTCACAAATGAAAATACACCGTGCATCTAAACGCGGTGCGAGCGCCGCGTCACGGTATGGTGGTGGTGCGAGCGCGAGGCAGTTGCTAAGCAAGGGCGCACGGGTACAGGGGGAGGTAACATTACGGAGCAAGTATTAGCAGCGCGTATTAAAATTAGTTTACCTACAAAAAACGTGATTTTCTATCATAGATATAACGGAACCCTTCGTGCGCGAGTCCGACTCGCATTTGGTCGGTTTTCAAAGATTTCCAAGAGTTATTGAATATATAAAACATTAGTTTACAAATACAAATTGCACGTAAACGACTGCTACAGATAAAAACTGACAAGACAATGAGGAAGTATGTTCTGCTTACTGAACTATTACAACTAATCTTTTGGTAGTAGTAGTAGTAGATTTATTTTATAAAACTTAACCCAGTTACGACGCTTGTATGGCTGCATCCTTACAGTATATGAATATTACAATCTTGTCGAAGGCTTCATTTCGTCTAAAGACTTAACAGTTGAACGAACGTTTATTAACTTTACTGATATAAATTTCACGTAGTAGCAGTACAAGTAATAAAATATATTTTTAAAAGAAAGAAAGAATAAAGATTCGAAAGATACTAAAATTAGCAATCATGTTTAACTAACTTCGGGCTTTATGCAAGTAATAAAACGTTACTGCGGCAGGAGTAAGTAAGATACAAATTTGAACGAGTCATTACAGAACACTTCTAAAAAAAGCGTATTCTCGAAAAAGTAGGCAGATGCAACCAGTACACCCACAACTAACAAAGGCACTAGCTTCCACAATGAGATGGCAGCAAACATATTGAAAACCAGGCACATGTACAACCCGGGCAACGTTGTTCTTTTAGAAAACTTAAAAAAAAACGTTTTTATTGCTGTATCTATATTATCCTACCGGGCAATCTAACAAGAAATCACATGGATTGATATCCAACACCAAACTACTACAAAAGTATATCATGTCATAGTATTTTATTTCATTTTTAACGTAAATACTAAATGATACAGATTTATAGCTATACTATCTACCTATTCTGGCTTCGCTCGGGTGTTAATTTTTTAATTAGAAATTGAGATGTTATAACTATCCTATATATCAAGTTGGATCAAACTGCACACGGTGTGCAAATTTGATTCAAATCGGTTAAGTGGTTTAGGAGGCCATTGCGGACAAACAACGTGACACGTAATTTATATATATTAAGATTTATATTTGTCCCAAAAACGGTATTCATTTATAGTTTATATTACTTTCGACATAATATTTATTTTTCCTTTTTTACACAACAAAAATTTGTGCTTTATATGTTTCTGACGAAAGAATGTAACAAACTGTCGAAAAACGGTTTTTTTTATTTTATTTGTCGATATAGGATGTGATAACCCTATGAACTTAAAAACTTATTGCGTATCTAGACTAAAGTATCCAAGAAGTATCAACAGAAACCGAGGGACTTTAGTGCCTTTTTTACTTATTTCTTACCGACTCCCGAAAAGGCGGGTTTTTAATTTGATGTATTTTTTTATGACTCTAAAGCGACCACTCGGCTAGTAATCAACCGATTACTAAATATTATTTTTTAGAGATGGTTCCAAGGTGGAACAATATTAATTTTATTATGATCCATTTAATGTTATTTAAATTGTGTATATTGACGATCTCCTCATTGATGAGGTTGTCTACACCGCTGCTAGTAGAATGTTGATCAAATTTCCGAAGTTTTATTTACAAACTTTCGAATAAAGTATGAAATTGTTGGAATCGCTGTTTGCAGTCTCACATCTGTTTAGAACAATAGAAGATTACGCCTGAAACACTGCGGCAAAAACAGTTTAGATTATCTAGTGCTCCACTTGATTTTCGTTCACCTTAATGTCATTGTCCAACATCTTGTAAGTTAAGGCACTTGATGTTTCAACGCCGTTAGAGTTTATTCTTTTAGAAGTAATACTTTAACACAAAAAATGGACTTTAACGTAGTCAGCTTCTTCGCTGACCTGATGAGTACCAGATAGTACGAAACGTTAGTCACGAATAGTTCATTCGGTGGATGGTAAACCTACCTGCTGCAAGGAACAATTGAAGAAATCCTGTTGGATGGCTTCTCCATGCCTAGTCCTGCGACTGGATTGTGGATCGAACTCGTGCTGATGTATACCTGCTTGCTCAATGAGCTCGTGCTGATACATACCTGCTTGTTCTCCTACCAATCTGCGTGGTTGACGATGATGGTATTGGGAAATTGTTTCTGCGACAAGTGGTTTTGCGCTTGTAAAAGCGTTACTACGCTACGTTTAACGTGACTACGTTAAAGTAAGTTTTAGCGTTTGCCCCGAAAGGGTACAAGAGGCTATCGTAGAAGACGTAACTCAAAAGTATTGATTAAGTTCTACTTAGAGATCGATGCTTCGCAGATAATTCACAGTAGTCTATTAAGACGCAATCCAATAAACAAAAAATGGAGGTTGAACCTCAGTTTGCACATATTTCATTAATGGCGTATGTACTCGATGAACGAAACGCTACACATAACTTAAATTAAAAAAGTATCATCTGGTTGAAATATTTCTAAACCTTCAATGCTTTCTGAATGTGCCACTTTAATGATCTTTGTCATATAAGTGATCAGCGAACAAACATACAGGTTTTCTGATTATATAGATCATCTGTAAGAAGATGTGGATGAAGGTATTCGTA